>LGRX02014888.1:0-28413 GCA_001247695.2 Cymbomonas tetramitiformis
TTGCTGGTCCGACGTGGTCAGCGTGGACGTGACCTTCCCTAAGGGGGGGGGAGTTGTGCTAGGAGGCAAGCACAAGAGCAAGAAAAACGGCTAAGTACAAAACGCAAGAGTACTCAGTACGGAGTACAGTAGGACCGATCAGAATGATGTTGATGTGAGGTGCCTAGCCTGTTGTACGGAGTACTCGGTACAGTTGAGTTATGGAGAGAGTTCCTGAATGCATAAGAACTCTAAGTGTAACCAGTTTCGGGGATGAACTGAACTGAAAAGTATAACATAAAAGTAAAGAGCCGTAACTGCTGTATATTGTGTATTGAAAGCATGCACTGATAGCAAAAGCATAACTATATAGATTTACGAAACCGAAGTCTTGTAGTTGACCAAGCGTAAGCATACCTCGTGCGGTCGTTTAATAAGTGTAGAATAGTATAAGTCCGAAACCGTAAAGAAGAGAAGAAGTCAAGGTGTAGACTCCTACACCTTCTCCACCTATCATGCAGCACCTGCATCGCTGTGGACGCCGGCGCGGGGCCCTTTTGTCCCCCTGACCCCGCAGTGACGGGGCCCGCGCCCTTTACTGCGGGGAGGACGCCCCGGGCTGGGGAGCGTCCTCCTGGACAAAATCCAAACCGATGGCAGCCAAAGCTTCCTCCACCGACTCGTCCCCTATCAACGCCAGGGTGTCCTCCAGGAGGCACTTGGCCCACTCCTTCGGGCGCTGGCTCGCCTGCGGACAGTCGCGGGCATAATGGTCCATGCTCTTGCACAGACGGCAGCCCTCGTACTCTGGGGAGCCGAGTCGTTGCCCTGTGGGTGTCGGAGCGCCAGCGGATGTCGCCATGGCTACCAGCTCCTCCGTGACATCTACGTGGGCCAGCAGCTGGACCGAGCGGCTCGTCTTATCCTGGCTCTGCCGCAACTCCCGCTCAGCCTCTATGGCCCAAGTCAGGAGTTCGTGGCGGCCTTTACTGGCCGTCCGGCTCAGAGTCAGGACCGAAGCGCCTTTCCTCTCGGCTATAAGGAAGACCTTCCTCATTATCTCCGGTATCAATCCCGTAAGGAATATCTCCAGCAGCTCCTCTTCCGGCACCGGAGAGGTGAGCTCGTGGGCAGCCAGCATGCTCACGATGTCGTGAGCAAGGTGCACCCCGTCCCGGAACTCGCGGACCGTGCGAGTCTGTCTGTCCTGACTTTGACGCACGCGACGCAGGAACGGACCGATCGACGCCATTTCCCCCTTGTCGGGCATCACCAGCTGCGCCAAGGGAACCACTATGACGTCCAGGGTGAGGTTCTTACCTTCCCGAGCCTCCGTCAACACCGAAGAAAGCTCGCGGTACTCGGAGCTGAGTTTGCCGAAGCAGTGTCTGGCCACTTCTGACAGCAGGGAGTGGTCCGACAACACCTTCTCCTCACCCCCGCTCTCTAGTGGTCCCAGACGCGCCATCTCCATGGCGTAGCGCACCGGTTCCAGTTCCCGAACCTCCCTGACCTGCCGAACAAATCGGAGGAGCCGACCAAAGACGTGGGACGACCCCTCCACCTCTGTGTGGTATTTGTCCACTGCCTTCTCCATGGCTCTGGTGGCCTCCTTGAGAGCGTGCTGTTCGTCCTTACGACTGTAATGGCTCCGGGGCTCCCTGTAACGAGAGGAAGACGAGAAGGTGAACTGGCTGTCGCCATCCCCGTCTTCGCCATCGCCGCCAGGGTCCTCGTCCGGACTCCCCGGACCTCCCGGCCCTCCAGGGTCACCGCTCCCCGAGCCACCAGGACCACCATGACTGCTGGCACCGGGCATCTCCGAAAGCTCGTTTGGCTCCGAGTGCTCCAGTTGAGGGACCATCCCCCCCCGTCTCCCGGTGTGTCTGCCGCCTTAGGAAGCGGAGGTGGCATCACAGCCGGAAAGTGGTCGAAAGCACCGGGCCACACGTCCGCGGCGCAAAACCCACACACCGGCAGGTACACCTTTTTCATGAACGCCACCACACTTCTCTTAGCGCTTGCCTGACACGCCCACATACGCACCGGGCTCTCCTCGTGCCCGCACCCACAGCGAGCGCAGCTCTCTGCGACGGACGCCAAGGCCGTCGTGAGACTGTGAATCACCTGGGCCCCGAGGACCCTGTCCTCGTCCGAGAATTTTGCCTTCAGGCACTGCCTGATCTGGTTGGTAGGGTGTAAGCACCCGGCGACCTGACCAAGGGCGCGATACCTACGAGCAGCGTCGTAAAACAGGCGCTGGGCTTCGATCCCCGAGTTGGCATACCCGACCACGTGTTTCCGGAGGGCGTCGCAGACTTGTATAGGAAGGGAAATAAAGTCCCATGAGTGCGGTGGAGACGCTGTCACGTCCGCGCGCGACTCCTCCGGAGGGCTTTGAACGTCCCGGTTCTCGACGTCACAGGTGACGACGGAAGTCGGCTCTACCAGCTCATGTCCCTCTCGGGAGATGGGCGTCTCCTGAACCGGACTCGACACTGCCGCTGAGGGCCCCCGAGCGTCTGACTCCACGGGCCCTGGGGGCGAGGCCTGAACCAGGGCGAGCCTTTGGACTTGTGACTCTATGACCGCCTGCAGCCTCTCCTCCAGCTGGGCCTCAGCTGCCGCTCGCCGCTCCTCGGCGGCTACCTGCTGAGCGACGCTCTCGTCGACAGCCAACTGCCGGGCAGTCTCCCGGGCTTCTGCGGCCAGCCGGTCTGCAGCCCAGCGCTCTTCGACAGCGCGTCGCTCGGGGACCCTGCGTTCCTCGGCAGCGCGCTGATCGGAGATCCTGCGCTCCTCGGCAGCTCTTTGACTCTCTTGGAGTTGCCGAGACAGCTGTTCCAGGCGAGCCTCGGCAGCCGCCTCCCGAGCTTGCGACTCCTTCTGCCAGGCTTCATTCAGCTCTTGCAGGTCCTGACTGTTCCTGCTCGAAGTGGACTCCGGGGACGACGACGTGTTCCCTGAGGAAGTCGGACCGGGGTGCGGGGCCGATGGTGCTCGGCTGGGCTTCCGGGTGCGAGGCACCGGGCGACTGGGGCCGCTCGGCTTAGGCGCCTGAGTCCTGGGCCTCGGACGTTCCGCGGGATGCTCTTCCTCCGATGAGGACGAGAGGGGAGCAAACCGGTTCGACCAGTTCCCACCGGGGGCTGCGGAACTCGGAGGTGCTGCACCTGACTTCCTAAGACCCCTGTGTGACTTCCGGGTGCGGCCGCTCATTCTGACGGCCGCGATGACCGCTCTCCTTACCTCCTGGAGGTCCGCCCCTTGGCGTACCAGCTCCCCTGGTCTGCCGGCGTTGATGGCAAAGACAGAGAATCTACACCTCTCAAGGGAGTTGTGAGGGTCCTCGCGCTTTTGCTGCATCAACACCCTGGACTCGGAGACTGACTGCTGGTGGATCTCCAGGCGATAAGCGCCGTCCTCGGAGAGCCCATAGTCCTTGAGCTGGAACCACATTAGCCCTGACAGCGGGTGGTCTTTCCCCAGGCGCTTTAGGCCTCGACGGATGTCCTGCCACATAGACTCCTGGTCGGAATCCGAGCAAGAGCTGACACCGGATGAGGTTCCCGCCTTCCTTACCGGACGGCGGGCACTCGTTCCCTGGGACGAGTCCGAGCTGACTGGGGTCGTCCTGGGGAGCCGGCGCCACTCGCGAAGACACCTCCTGCCCATCTGGGTCATCCGGTGTCTCCGGGCTCCAACCCACCAGGTGCTCCTCTCCTTGGCGAGCATCGTCTGCTGGTGCCATGCCATGAAGACAGCTCCGGCTTGACGTCTGCCTCTGCGCCACAGACCCTGTGTCTGGACGACATGCTGGCGCCATGCTGCGAAAGCGGACTCGACCCGGCGCCGACTGCCTTTGTCAAACAGGCCTTGAAGTTGGGCGACCTGTTGGGTGACGTCATTCCACGCTTGGAATGCCAGGCGCTGGAGCTCGCGCGGATGCGCTGACTGGTCCGTCCTGGCCCTCCATGCGACCCACGCAAGCCGCGCTGTTGCGCGCTGACGAGATGGCAGGGAGACTCTCGCACGTCGTTGCGCTGAATTCAGCGCCCAGGTGCTCCATTGACGGAGGGCCAATGCGAGCATGGATTGACGTCGCTCTCCTCGCCAAGCCGGATTGGGCTGGGTGCGAGACTCGCGCCCCCGTGACTGGACGACGTCTAGCTGCTCTGGGCGCCGGACATCATCAGACTCCCCTTCTGCCGGGGGACTCCAGTCACTGGCTCGGTAAACCTCAAAGCGCCCTGGGGCACTGATGAGATTCCCTTGCTCGCTCCCCACGAGGGAAGAGAGGGAGGATGCTGCCGGTCCCGACGTCGGTTCCTGACGGACGACCCTACTACTCGCACTCCTGCTGGACGCAGGGAGTGGGG
Source organism: Cymbomonas tetramitiformis (assembly GCA_001247695.2). Classification (NCBI taxonomy): domain Eukaryota; kingdom Viridiplantae; phylum Chlorophyta; class Pyramimonadophyceae; order Pyramimonadales; family Pyramimonadaceae; genus Cymbomonas; species Cymbomonas tetramitiformis. The sequence goes on from LGRX02014888.1 coordinate 4,359, forward strand.
AGAAGGGAGCTGCCGAGGGGTTCAACCCCTTAGCAGAGCGGTCCGAGTCCGACCCGGAGCCGGCGCCTGCCGCCGGCGGTGCCGGAGCCTCGGGCGACGCACGCTTCCGGCGCGCCGGCTGCCGTAGCGCCGAGCTCAATGCGAGCTCGGACACTGGCTCAGCTCCACTGACCCTCGCTGGTGAAGGGGCTTTTGGTGGCGAGGCCCTACGGGGCCCACCAGACAACCCTGGAGGGGCTCTCAGGGGCGTGCGCGCCGGTGTAACCTCGAGGGCTTCACCGCCGTATTGGCGCGCAAGCGCGCGCCGCACTCCCCCCCCCTCTCACGGGAGCGCCAATCCCGGCTGTCTGACCCGCCAGCTGCGCCCCAGAACTCCCCAGAGCCTGGGCCAACCGACAGGCCTGCAGCGCGAGACCCCGACCGACCGGACCCCACGGCTGAGCCGGGGGCGGCGCCGGCCCGACCCCCCCCACGCCGGCCCGACCGACCGAGGCATTCCTCTTCATCTGAATACATGGGCATAGTATGCGTGCTATGCGTGAGACCTAATTTAGCTAAAGCCGAAAGTGTACACGACACACGTGGCAACTAGCACCCGCCGATCTAGAAATTTACCACTTGCGCCCGAGCACAAGTGGCTACACCGGCCGAGGCGCGGAGATTTCCGGAAAGGAAGATCCTAGAAAGCTAAAGCCCCATGGGGGACATCAAACGTTGCACGCTCGCAATTTAACCAATCGAAAAGCGGTTGGTGTGGCAACTAGTACCCGATCCTAGGAATACGCCACTTGCGCGCGAGCACAAGTAAGCACACCGGCCGAAGCGCGGAGATTCCCGAATAGGGGGGACTAGAAGGCTAAATTAAAGGTAGGGGAAATCCCGAACCAACCCCGAATTTCAGCAAAGGCTTACGCAAAATTGAAAAATTTGCGCAGCGCTTCCGCCGCGAAGGGTCGGAATTGCCGAAAAACGGCGGCGATTTGGTTTTCCCGCACCTGCGAGTCCAAAAGCACGGATATGCGTGCTATGCGTGTATGCGTGCTAGGACTAAGGCAACGCGCGCACCTTAAAAGATTGTCGTCGAGCTAGATTCCTCCACACCGACGCGGCTCCAAGCAACCTGGAACCCTCAATCCCACACACCACCGCGCAACAAGAACGAGAGCACAGGCATTCTCGATTTCGTAGTGCAAGTACTCGCTAACTAATCGCACAAGGCGGGGCGGGTTGATCAGAATTTGCGCAAGAAAGACAAGGAAGCAACGTGAAAACACGAACTAATTACCATTTTGTAGGAGTCTACACCTTGACTTCTTCTCTTCTTTACGGTTTCGGACTTATACTATTCTACACTTATTAAACGACCGCACGAGGTATGCTTACGGTTGGTCAACTACAAGACTTCGGTTTCGTAAATCTTAATAGCTATGCTTTTGCTTTCAAGTGTATGCTTTCAATACACAATATACAGCGGATACGGCTCTTACTTTTTATGTTACAATTCTCAGTTCAGTTCATCTCTCCGAAACGGGTTACTCTTAGAGTTCTTATACATTCAGGAACTCTTCCCATAACTCAACTGTACTGAGTACTCCGTACAACAGTCTAGGCACCTCACATCAACATCATTCTGATCGGTCCTACTGTACTCCGTACTGAGTACTCCTGCGTTTTATACTTAGCCGTTTTTCTTGCTCTTGTGCTTGCCTCCTAGCACACTTTGCGCCTCTCCAACTTACATTCAGATTTACAAATCGCAAGTGCATTTTTCAATCAGTCATCCGAGACTCGCGTCACATTTATACTACGACAACGATCACCATAAATCTACATCAACATCGCCGCGACGCGCGACCAGTCCGAGCTGCTCGAGCATCGCAGAGTGACAAACATGACGTCGCAAGTAAGCTTTGCGATATGACAACGCCTAATGCACTTCTGGCGTTGCATGGCATGCCAACGCGAACGCAAGCACTTGTAGAAGCCAAACGCCACTGTCATGACCGGTAACCAATAGTCACAAAGCATCCGAAACGACAATGCCTTTCTCTTAGCTAGCTCAAGTATGTAGCTCGCTGTTGCGATCGTTGCTGGATCCTAACCTTTCAAAACCATGCTGCTATACAGTGATATTTGCTGCTAGAATGTCCTAGTGACATGTAAAATAAAAAGCCTGTGCATTCTATTGCGATGTACTGTTTGCCACGACAGTTTATATTAGGTTTGCATATAAAATGTTTTGTTTTATCGCGGTGCTGTATCAGTATAGACCAATTGGCATACTTCACATCGCAAACTTCGAAATACGCGTGCATGTTAACCATGGTTTGTATACCATCGTTTAATTATTCTAGGCGGTCGGGGAAAACGTCGTACAGTGAAAACGTTGTATACCGCAGGGTTTGAGCGAGGCAAACGAGTATCATAAAATATAGAAAGAATACACGACTCTCAGGCTATCTAAGCTCTGAGGCCGTCACTAGGCAATCATACCGTGTGTCACAGTCTAAGCTACCGAAGTCGACTAACTGAGTACAGGTAGGAAGTCACTGTATTGTCATTGTCATCGGCATACGTCACACGAGGTACTGAACTACCGAATCTCAGCACACCACCTCGGCTGAGGTGGCACAGGAATGTGATACAAGGTAGCTATGCAAACTAAGAGGTCCCCGTCCACGGATCAGGACAACATCAACCAAAGGGCCGACCTGTCGCCATCCCCGCTTCCGGCTCTATCAAGGCTCGCTATGCGAACGCTATGTTGACGCGGCTGCTATTGAACAGTAACAACCGAAAGTAATATTATGGTGGGTATGCGTGCAGCAGTCTGGTGACCAGAAGTGCTTGCTTGAGCCCAATGCTCCTCATATACTTCCAGTGCCCTCACGCATCTCATGCGTTACCACCATCGGGTTGTGAACCCGAGGGCACTGGGTGAACTTCCCGCATCGGCTGGTCGATATAGCCTTTGATGCTCGCATGCTGTTCATTTCATGCTTGAAGCGAAGACGCGTCTTCTCAGAACACTTCGGCTCTTCAAGACTTGTCTTGCTTCGCCATCTCGATGCCATATACCTAGCCTCTCGATGACAGATGTCACTCATCTTAGGTGGATGACAAACATTATGACTGTACATGTCATAGTCGACCGTACTGACAATACTCGACGACTGTATGTCATTATGACATATGACATGACATGACATGACATGGTATGACATGTATGACATGTATGACACATGTGTCATCGGTCATATCCCTAACAGATCTCCCCTCTCAAAAGTGTCGTGACCTCACAATATAGGGTGCATACCTTTGTATATGTCTTTGATGTCTTTGTTGTTGAACTGGCCAGTCTTCTTACACCGATGAGGCGTCCCTCAAGGTGTTTTAGGATATCGGGGGGAACTGAGTCCACTTTAAACCCTCACCTTAGGCATATAGCCTTACAGTTCTTAGGATGTAGCCCCCCTGATTTCTTTGGCGTTTCGTATTTCAGAGTGACGCTCAGGGTATCTTCCGAGGTTTACGTTACGGATAGATATTGCGCTTGCCGATCGACGATTCGACCCATTGGGTACTTGTTTCCACGGCCTTATATAGTGCATCCACCCCTTCCTCCCCTCCTAAACCGTTCTGGCCGATGGCCAGCTGGACGATCCTCCTGGAAAATATCTGAAAAGTCTTCTCTGACACGATCACGTTCTGCTGTGACCTCTGGGTCTTCCATGGCAGTGTCTGAGTCAGTTGCTGTCATTACCAATTCACCATCGACCTCTGAGAGAAAAAAGAGATAAGCTACGGCTTCTTCAGCCGACCCACTGGATCGTATACGTCGCAGGTGCTTTCTCATCGTGGTGCCACTGACCAATTCCATTTCAGGAAGGCCATCTGATTTTGGAGTCTCTTCAACTCTGGATAGAACTGTGCGAACACTGGAACCTGATGAGTGTGTCTTGGTGATCGTCATGTTCTTGGACTGAAAGTCAATATGTGGGTTCCTCCTCTCCAACCAATCCTGTCCCAGGATGACTGTGAAGGGTGTCATATTAATAACATAGAGATCCTCTGAATCCTTATACTTACCCAGCGTAAATGTAGCATCGGGAAGATAGGATGCAAAGGGTAATTGGCTTCCTCCAGCCAACCCCACTGAGAATGATGATGTGTCTGATGGTGATATACCAAGCTGAGAAGCAAATTGTCTGTCGATGAATGACGATGTAGCTCCAGGATCTATCAAAATATTAGTACTCTGTCCATATATTTTCCCTTTATACAACAACAACTTCTTCTGTGATTTCAGCTGTGCTGTCTGTGATTGCATCTGTGCGATGTGATTTGAGGGAGTATCCATCTGCTGGAACTGTAGTGTCAGACTGGAAAGGACTTCTTCCGAGATACTTTCAACCCGGCCACTTGCTTCAGTGGCATGTTCAGGCTGATCTATCCCCGGGGTGCCCTCATCACTGGTACCTGTGCAGTACCCGGAGAGTTTCCCTGAGGAGCTGGAGCTGAAGCTGGAGCTGGAGCTGCAACTGCTGCATTATTGCTCTGCTGATTCTGAAGCTCCTTAACCAGGGTGTTGACTGTTTTTAGGAGTTTGTTAGACTCACTTTTGCCACCCTGATTATTCTGTTGCTGCTGTCCTCTGTTCTGATTCCAACGAGGATTAGGAGCTGGAGGATTGCCTTGTATGGGTTTCCCATCTGCTGTGCTTGTGGCGAAGCAATCCTTTTTTATGTGACCTGAACGACCACAACGTTGACAAGACTTGGAAGAAGAAGAAGATGATGCTGATCCCTTTCCTTTTAATTTTCCCTTGCCTTTCTCTTTATTTTTCTGGGAATTCTGGTTGGCCTGATTCTGATTGGCATGATTCTGATTGCCACGGTCATATGGCTTGTTGCCACGACCTTTATCCTTTTCCTTTTTGACTGGACCTCCTTACTGTTCCTTCTTTCCCCTATAATGTAGGGTCTCTGCCTGCTTCGAATGAACTACATAATTCAAATCGAGCAAAACCTGTGTGGTTTGTGCCCACGACAGGTTATTCCTTTGATTTTCCGTAAGGAATCTAAGATGGAACTGTTCTCTGAGGTCTGATTCCATATTGCTGACAAACCTATCCTTAATCAGGACATCCTCTAAATCAACTGATGCTAACGAAGCCAGTGATGTAAATGTACGTAGGTAATCCGAGAATGTTTGGTTACCATGCTGTAGTGCCATCAAATGTTTTTTGGCAACCGACTGCTTGTGGGGGTTCCCGAACTGCCTGAGGAATGTGGTCCTGACATTTTCATATGTGGCATCAGGTGTTTTAGCCACGACATGAAAGAAATGTCTGTCATTATTCTGGAGGAAGGTAAGAAAGACCGTGATGAGATCCTTGTCTGCTGCTCCTGAATATGTGAACTGGAAATATCTATCCACTGTCTCCATCCATACCTCTGCATCCTGTCCGACCCTGTATTCCTTTGGTGGATTCATTTTCACCTTAGGAATGGGTGCTGCTGGAATTGGTGCTGAGTGTATCTGACCATCATCTGGGTCTGTGAAGACAGGCGGAGCATGATCTTCTGTATACTCCTCTTCTGGCTCTTGAGGCTCTGTATCTGGATCTCTATATCGACTCATATCTGGTTTCATTCTACTGATGGCATCAAAGTACCCTATGTCATCATATCGGGTCTGAGTATCAGCATAACCAGTCAACCATTTTGGTACTTTAAATCTGCTGAAGGCATCATATGAACCCAGGATGTCAAAGAACCAATTGGACGGATCTGCATCTATTGGTGGCACTGCCATCTAAAAAACAAACACCACACCAACAAAAACCTTCAAAATTGGGTGTGTGTGTGTGTGTGATATCTATATTTGTACATGTATTATGTTTGTGCATTTATATAATGAGGTGAAGTATATATACATGATTCCACCTTCTCCCCCCCTCAAGGAACTGTGACAATCATAGGCAGTTGTCAAGTGCCTAAATACCTCATTAAGTAGCATGCAATCCTTATAGGAAGCAGCTATACAGTTCTTGGGATGTTGTGAGATATATAGCTATGAGTATATATTGGGCTACGGTCAGAATGCTTTCACTTTCGGTTTGCAAGAGTGTAAATAAACATAAGATAGTCTCGACTTTATGCCGGAAACCCTAAACCTGTGACACCCGTACTGTACCGAGTACTAGTACAGATAACAGGAAGTGACACACGGTGTGTCACATCCAGCACACCACCCTGTACTATTACGGAGGAAGAGTTAGGGTGGAGCAGGGTTGTTGCAGTTTGGAAACACACCATCTCAAGCGGTGGAAACAATTCTAGAGGGGGCCTGTGCTCTTGGCCAGGGCGGTCCCAAATCTCTAGCTAGCTGTGCACACAGGAAGGCATCTTGGCCCAATACTGATCTAGCAAGGCTACTAGCAGTTACAAAACAACTCTAGCCACTTTGTAAGTGGTCCACAAAGCAGAGTTCACTGTAGGAGTGGTTGTTGTCAATCTCAAAGTCCAAATCGAAGAAGTCAAAAGTGTCAAAGTCCAGAGAACCAGAGTCCAGATTGAAGTTGTCGTCGGGGTCAGCGGGTCCAGAGTCCAGAAAGGCGGAGTCAGGGAAGAAGTCCATTATTGCGCAATTCTGATAATTGAAGTGCTGCCCGCACACCACCGCCCGTGGAGCAATCTCCACGCCACAAAGTGTAGAGGCGGTGACGGTGTCGAGCAAAGCCATGCTCACACATATGAACAGAGCCGGCAGTGCTGCTGCCGTGAGAAGACTGCCAATTGACGGTGCCCGGACACCACCAACCCGTGGAGCGGGTGGCGGTGTGTCCACATGTAATTCCTCGTCGCCAGATTCCGAGTCAGCCACGCTAGTCGAATCATGCGTGGAAGAAATGTACGGAGGCAGGGGGTTGAAGGATTGAAGTGAGACCTGCGGCTCGGGCTCGAAGAAGCCCAATTTCACAGACATGCCGTCCATAAAGGACTGCTCGAAGGGGGGCTCGTCGTCGACGAACTGCCTCGGGAAGATGAGCGCGTTCTCGTCGCTCTCGATTGCCACTTGCGGCTCAGGCTCCACGATGTTCTCGTCGATCACGGCGGGCGCGGCCGAACCGAAATGAACCATGGGAAAATGTTGTGGGGCCGATTCAGCACCACCGGCTACCTGCTTTAGCTCACGGAGAGCCGTGCGCGCCTCGTGCACGCGTGTAGCAAGGAGAGAGGGCGGAGAAGGCTTTAAGCCCGCGTACTGCGCCCGAAGGCCAATGTTGACGTCGTCCGCGAAGGTGAAGGGCTCTTCGTCGTGACGAACAACGGGTTGATCATGTTGTCCACAAAGTCGAGCGAAGGTGGCGTCGTCCTGAGCGTCGAAGGCGGTCTGGAACGCGGAGACGATCTCGTCGTTCTCGTCGGCAGTCACCAAGTCGCACTCCGCGCACGCCATGTCGTCCGTGGGGCAATTTTCGGTGTCGTGGAAGTGTCCAGGAGGACAACGCGCGCACTCAGGGACGAAGGCGGAGGAGGCCACGTGGAACGAGATGTTGTGGGCGGAGTTCTTTTTGTAGTGGTCCTGGCGCCAATTCCCGTCGGTCTTGAGCGGGCTCGCGGCGAAGCGGAAGCTCTTCCGCGCGCCATAGCCTCCAACACGATTGTTCCGTCCATGGAACTTCCCATCGTCCCTCCTGTTGCGCTCATCCCGCCAACGTGAGGGCGGAAAGGAGACACCCCGCTTACCGTCAGGCTGCTGGCGGTGGCGGTGAGAGTCAGCGAAACCAGAAAGAGGCTCGTCGTCCTTCGCGATTGAGTCCTTCAGCGTTACGAGAGTCGAGGCGGCGGCCTCCAATTGCTTCTCGAATTCCATGATGAGGTTCTTCACGTCAACTCCACCAGAGTAAAGCATAGCTGGGGAAGTCGGAGGTGACGACTTAGGCTGCTTCGCGCGGCCAACACCGGTTTTGTTCGGTTGTGAGGACTGAACCAGTCTCACAAGTATGCAAGTAACACTTACAGGGAATATGGTACTGGGACCATGATCGTGCGCAGCGTTTTCCCTGCGCTCTCGGGGCAACATCTGAAAAGCCTCCCATCGAGCTCGTACGGGGTATGGTCCCCAGTCCAGCACTGCCGGAGTGGCAGAAGTGGGGCACGTTACCGGGCGCACCGCGCAGACTAGCTCCTGAGCTGCATGCAAAAAGGCCCACCCTTGCATGCGTGTCGCCACGAGGTGAGCACACCGAGGTGCTCACCCGCGCCCTCCCCTTAGGGCCACCGAGAGTGAAGCGTCCGGGAGCGGACCGCTTTTCTTTTGGGGGGAGAGAGCGCGCCGCGAGTGGCAGATGGCAGCCACCGCGAGCGTGCCAGGCGCACCGCCATGAGGCAGCAGCTCTCGCTGTGCTGTCTCGGGCTGCGTGACGCGCCGCTGCCCCGCCATAGAGCCACAGACAGACGTCGATTCACACACGAAATTTGCCGCGGAAGAACAATTTGTGCGGAAAGATCGCCGTACGAAGCAGAAAAACACCAAAATACGGTGCAGAGGTCGTCGTCCAATTACTGTCGTACGGCTGTGTCGGTACGGATTGTCACGGGCGCCTGCCTCGTTGAAAATTTGTTGAATTAAGTCAAAATTCCAGCGTCGCGCGAAGAATCCTTCGGGAAGGTCGCTCAGAGAAGGAAAATTGGACAAGCGGCAAGCTGTGTAGTCGTCATTATGTCGGCACAGTGTCGATATTTCTTTTTGTAGATATACAGTGTTCTCAAGAGAACAGGTCGTGCCGTTGCAAGGCACGATTCCTTCGCCCAAGGGCGCAAAATTCAGGCTAAAATTATATTGGTACAACGCGTTGTAGAACGCAGATACCAACGGAAGTCGTGAACCACGACCACGCTTATGCCAGTTGTTCGGTTGTGAGGACTGAACCAGTCTCACAAGTATGCAAGTAACACTTACAGGGAATATGGTACTGGGACCATAGGGTGATATCGGAAGACTTTGTATACTGTCGGATATTTCGTATGATTTAGGTGAACTTTCATTGTTTGAAGTTACAAGACACCAGAGGTTAGTGCCAATGTGTAACTAATTCAAAAACTGACATGAGAGCTTGTTCAGCTCTTTAAGTAGTAACATGTCGACTCGAATTCCCTCAGATCTCATCCGAATCCGACAGTCACAGTGCTCAGTCACTTCATGTTCACATATCCTATGACCTGTCTTGTCATTCAGCCCTTGGGCTGCAGCTGCCAGTCATACAATGATCTCTGCTCTGATTTGCTGAATAGTCATAGATCTGATGATGTGGCAAGAACTGGGGCTCTTCTGGTTTCCCTCCAGTTCTGTGTGGCTGTTTGAATATAAAATGGTTCCCCCCCATTTCTGGAATGGTTTCCCACCAATTCTCTCAACCTGATCTGCTGTGGTTGCAGATGTTCAAAAAGTCACAAGCTGTCAGTCACCCTGGTCATACCTCTCGGTCATACTGGTGACTGTCATCGGTGCTGTCACTCGTCATTCTGACACGTCTGTCTCTCGTCTGACTCGCGATACACCCTAGTACAGTTTTCGCTCTCCCAAATCTCGAGGATGTGGGCGTAGATGTCCTCGAGGTCGACCTTGGCTACGTCCACGTCGAGCCGAAGCGGTGTGGTGACCTTGTCGTACATGATGGGGTCGAGGGACGCGAGCAGCTGCTTCTTGGCCATCATGTCGTCGAGCGGACCAGAGGGCGAGTTGCGGATAGCCGTTAAGCAGGCGTCGAAGTCTTGGATTAACGGATCGGGGTCGAGCTTGGAGTCGAAGTAGATGGCGCAAAGCTCCTCGTAGTTCCCAAGGGGTCGTAGAACACGAGGAAGCAGCCGCTTCGTGACTTCCAGCAAGGCCCGCTTCCCATCCCGCGGGGAAGCGCATCCAGAAGCGTCCACCCAACGCCTGGCGGGTGAGTGCGGCTTCGTTAAAGATGTCAACGTCGTGAAGAGAATGGCGTTGTAGACGTTGTTGACCTCCTTGGTGGCATCCGCCAAGTCGAAGAGGGTGTCGTTGGCGGGGTCCTTCAGCTCAAATGCCGACTGCAACGATGTCACCAACGACGTCCATAGTACGTTGCGGTCCGATTCGTCACCTCGGAATGACGCATCTTTGGTGCCAAGAGCGTCTCGAGACGTCCTCTTGATCAAATCCACGTCCCATGAGGAATTTTGAGCGGCCACGGCACGTGTCCGCTCAGGGGCCGTCAAAGTCGCTGCTGGAGATGCGGGTGTCGGCCGATAGCGCATCCCAACGTCTCGGGAAAAAATTGTGTCTAGTCGAATTCGGTTGTGAGCCCCCATGGGAGGTGTAGCGTGCGAAGAAACACTCATGATAAAAATCCTATAGGTGGGTACGTCGGGGTAAGGTGGCGATGGCGCGGAGAGGAGGAACTTGCGGAAATGGTGATGGCAAAAGCAGTCAAAACGTCCGTAGCTGTGAAATCCCAATTGTAGAAATGTGGAAGTCGAAGTACACGTTGCGCAAGAAGTTCGCGACAAAGAGTGATCAATTCCAGTCAAACGAAAATCCCGTGGACATCCAGAAAATCACGTAGGGTACGCTGCAGCGATAAACACAATTACTCCGTAACGACGCGTGCCTCAACCGCGAGTCCTCATAGCGCAACCATCAAATGGGGCCCCCAACGCCCCACCAAGCGGAGGCGTTTATAGCCAATCATGCTACCAAAAGTAGTGGAAGGTGCCTGGCGCACCATAACCTGTGAGATATATAGCTATGACTATATATTGGGCTACGGTCAGAATGCTTTCACTTTCGGTTTGCAAGAGTGTAAATAAACATAAGATAGTCTCGGCTTTATGCCGGAAACCCTAAACCTGTGACACCCGTACTGTACCGAGTACTAGTACAGATAACAGGAAGTGACACACGGTGTGTCACATCCAGCAGATGTTGCCCTACAGTTCTTGGGTTGTTGCCCGAAATATCAGTCATGCATGTGCTGATTTCAGCATGACCATAATGCCAAATACAGTGTTGTTCACTAGTATTTCGTGGCATTTCAGGGTGTCACGGGTTACTATGACCCTAATCACCTGCAGTGACCTTAGGGTATTACAAGGTATCAGTAACACTTATATATATCAAAATTGAGCAGTATGCATCCAAGACTTAAAAAGTATGAGGTATTTTGGCATAGGGCGAAAGACAATTTTTCTCCGGGCGACAACTTTATCAAGAACCTCTTGCTCAGATTTTATCCTAATAATCTATTTGATGAAAAGCATGCTCATAGTGAAAGGTTCCTTAAAGGTTGCGACGTGCCAATAGAAATCTTTATGAGTGATAGATGGGTGAAGCCGATTGAAATTCATAATGCATTTGGACATGCATCCATGGTGTTCTTGACGGCATTCATGAGTGGGAACAAGACCGGTTCTACTATTGATTATCTTCACAAGTATGAAAAGGGTAGTAGCATCATATGGTTCAGCCCAAGAATATCTTATGCACAAATTGTAGCGACACGGTTGCAATCGTTGCGGTCCAAACATTATAAGAGCTTTGATAAGAACAAACAAGATTTAATTCCGGCAGCACAAAGAATTATAATGTCTATGGAATCACAATGGAAAACACAACATGATGAAAGCTTGTTTGCCGGTTTATGTGAAGATGAAATTGAAACTCGTAGAAGTTATGACATTGTGGTCTTGGCTGAGATTGAGACTTACAAAAGTATTTTCATGAACCACAAAATACATGGGGAGCACTTACCCGCCGATTGGGATTGCTTTATGCATATTGTAAAATCTGCAAAGAAAATCATCTTTATGGATGCTTTTCCCCATCAAGAAACCATTACATGGTTTGAGAGTGTGAGAAATTCAGATCGGTTGATAACTCTTGGCCATAACCTGCCACCAGCTCCGCAACAATTAATCAATTACGAAAACAAAAAGTGTTGGGAAGCATCTTTGATTGATGCTTTAAACAATGGAGAAAACGTGTATCCTTTCTATCCCTTCAAAACTGATTTTAAGATGGGGTCGTGGGTGGTAAAATACATCCATCGGGATGTGTTTGACTTTGTACTAACGCCATGGGTCGGTTGGCATCGAACTTCGCCCGAGATGGTGGGGTGCACTCAGGGGGTGGCCACAGGGGGTGTCCGATTTAAGGCTGGGGGCTGAGTGTGAGGGTGGCGTGGGGCGGCTGGCTTAAGGGTGAGTGGGAATGGTGAGATAGGGTCGTGGGTGGTAAAATACATCCATCGGGATGTGTTTGACTTTGTACTAACGCCATGGGTCGGTTGGTATTCGAACTTCGCCCGATATGGTGGGGTGCACTCAGGGGGTGGCCACATGGGGTGTCCGATTTAAGGCTGGAAGCTGAGTGTGAGGGTGGCGTGGGGCGGCTGGCTTAAGGGTGAGTGGGAATGGTGTACCGGACGAATCGCCTTGAATTTCCTGACGGGTGCCGTTTCGCGAAGGCGAAGCGAACGTCTTCCCGCGATGCGCGGGTATCCGATTTTTCGTCGACAACAAAAATGCGTTCTCTCCTATCGCGGATCGAAGCGCCGTGCCATCGGAGAGACGGACCGATTTTCGCGGAATTTGACGGTGATTTGAGTCGAGTACGGGTGCCATTTCGCGAAGGCGAAGCGAACGTCTTCCCGCGATGCGCGCGTATCCGATTTTTCGTCGACAACAAGAATGCATTCTCTCCCATCGCGGGTCGAAGCGCCGTGCCATCGGAGAGACGGACCGAATTTGGCGTGGTCGAAGTTGACGTCGCAGTCGTCGTCGTCGTCGTCGTCGTCGTCGTCATGCGATTATCGGAATCTTTTAATAATCGGAATCTTTTGATCATGATACGTCGTCGTCGTCGCGGCGGCGGCGGCGGCGGCGGCGGCGGCGGCGGCGGTGGTGGTCGTCGTCACTCGGCCTATCAACCAAAGATTCGATTTCGCTGCAAAAGAGCATCTTTGGTTGAAGCATCTTTGGTTGAAGCATCCCCCATCATGGGCGCGAAGATTTGGTTTCACTCGTCGTCGTCGCGGTGGTGGTGGTGGTGGTCGTCGTCGTCGTCACTCGGCCTATCAACCAAAGATTCGATTTACGCAAAGAGCATCTTTGGTTGAAGCATCTTTGGTTGAAGCATCCCCCATCATGGGCGCGAAGATTTGGTTTCACTCGTCGTCGTCGCGGCGGCGGCGGTGGTGGTGGTCGTCGTGGTCGTCGTCACTCGGCCTATCGACCAAAGATTCGATTTCGCTGCAAAAGAGCATCTTTGGTTGAAGCATCTTTGGTTGAAGCATCTTTGGTTGAAGCATCCCCCATCATGGGCGCGAAGATTTGGTTTCACTCGTCGTCGTCGCGGCGGCGGCGGTGGTGGTGGTCGTCGTGGTCGTCGTCACTCGGCCTATCGACCAAAGATTCGATTTCGCTGCAAAAGAACATCTTTGGTTGAACGATCAACGTCCGGAGTATCCGTTGCATCTGATTCAGTTCAACCCGCACTGCGACGATCCGTTCAAGCGGGAGACGCTTCTCAAGACTCTTCGCGACGCCGTCGCCATGCCCAATTGATCGCGCAACGAGCCGTCGGGGATTTTGGTGGAGTACATCGGCTACCCGCGTTCGCGAGGACGGTTGATGCGGACGACCCGAGAGTTGCTGCTGAGAAACGTGGGCGCCGCCAACTCTCGCGGCGCGCTTCTCGCGGATCGCGACGGCGGCGACCGAGCGGAAGCGGCGGAGCGGATGCGCCGATGCGCCTCCGATCTCGCGAACGCTTACGAGGCGTACAAGAATGCTTGCCGAGAGTGCGTACACGCCGGTGCGATATCATAGATCGTAGAGTCGGCGTTCTCCAAAAGTCGGACGTATCGCCGCGTCCTCGAGCTCTCGACTCAGCCATGACGCTCGCGACACATCAATCAGACGGTCGCCATTAACGGGTCATTCATGATCGTTGGATTTTTGGGTTAGATTTGTCTGAAGCTCTCTCGAAACTTTCGAACACGAACTCGCGATCGATGTAGCGTAAGCGACCCGCGCGTATAGCACGACCATACCCGAAAGATCCGACGCTCACCATCGACCATTAATTCGGGACCGTCCGATCGGCCATCGTTAACGCTTCTTATCCAATTAATGCCACATCACCGCGCTAGTTTATTTTACCTTAAGAAAGTTGTACCCGTTATGACGACAATATAATCTATTTCCGCGAAAAGTAGAGGCTCATCCGAAGGATCCGACGGTCGTCGTCGACAGTTCATTCGTGACCGTCCGATCGACAAACGATAGACCGCGAGGTTGACATGTCGCGTGGCGAGACGAACATAATCTATTTACGTGAGAAGCAGAGACCCCTCCAGATAATCGGACGCTCGTTATCGATCAATCGTTCGTTACCGACATTAACCCTCGATGAAAATCATTTTAACGGAGCTCATCACACCCCCATAAAGAACATTGATAAGGAGCAATGCACCCCGGCAAGATTTTGGAACTTACCACACCCGATCCTAGAATGTTGCCAAATGATACATTCTAATGAGAAAATAAGGAGCTCATTCCCCAATGTCCCGTAAAGAGTGACATTAACCCTTGATGAAAATCATTTTAACGGAGCTCATCACACCCCCATAAAGAACATTGATAAGGAGCAATGCACCCCGGCAAGATTTAAAAGGAACTTACCACACCTAGTCATAAAAAATTTAATACATGTCGAAAAAACTCAAAACGAGCCGAATTATGTAAAAATTAGGGAAACCATACGTCCCCGTGTTCCGATACAAAACGGAATAACATACATCAAAAGAACAATGCATTCCGCGGGCGGTAAGAAACAAACTCACCGCACATAAATATAACAATGTTCGTAAATGCATATCTCCCGGCAAGATTTTAAAAGGAACTTGCCACACCTAATGACGACAACACTTCGTTCAATATCAACAAAACACGTGCAATATTGCGATAAAAACAGTAATGCAAAAGAGGGGAGGAAAGAGGGGGGGCAGGAAGTCTTAAAATGACCCGCAGAACCCCGCATCAATAACCCCATATTAAAACCAAAATATACTGGGAAATGTGTTACAAAAACACACATAAAAATTGGAAAATTCCAATTATACAGCAACGCAATTATACAACAAGAAATGCCAATTAAAATAGCATAAATACAAAACAGTAATAATTACGGCGACAGTGGAAAATATTCTATATGATCTAAATCTAAGAAATTTCCATCGACATCATAAACCGCAACCCACTCATTACGCAACGATGTTTCACGTGACAAAGAAGGAGGAGACGAAGGAATATAAATACAGTCGTCCAAATCATCCATATGTACAGTATCCGAATAAGGAATAAAACCAGTATAAATAACATCGCTATCTTCCTCATCAGATGCTGATACCGAAAGCTGATAAAGAACCATCAAACCAAATATATAAATTTCCATAGTACAATCAAACAATCTCGCACATCACAAAGGTATATAATCACGAAAAACGCAGCAAAAGGTCGAATAACCAAGGCACCAATATAAATGCCAGCAGAGACGAATTGTATAAAAATAATTGCCATCAAGGTGAATAACTACATGGAATATACAATTCGCATTCATCATCCAGAATTTCATTAAAATCAAAATTCGAGTCATACACTGGAGACGAAGGAAACACCGGGTACAATCCCTGAAAAAACGTTACGCTAATTCAACATTTGTTTTACAAACAAACGAAGCGTTATGCAAGTATCAAAATTTCAACGCAGAGATGGAAATTCTGAAAAGTCATATCGAACATATATTAGATAACGCACCATGCCATCCTGCGGAGCTGCAGAAGCAGAAGGCGAAGGAGACGGCAACAAAGAAGGCGGAGAAAGATTCGGAGGTGAAAGATTCGGAGTCGTTCCCGGACGCGCGTAAGGATGGTACGAAGCAAGCGGCGGGGAAGGCGACGACGACGAAGGACCTCCACGAGACGACGGCATCCCTGCGAAGAACGCGTTTGCAGCCGAAAAGGATGACGTCGAAGGGGGAACCAAATTCTCGAAGAATTCCGAAGGATTACGATTCGCCGCGTTCACGGCGTCACGCATGAAATTATGCGACGCCGCGGGCGCGGAAGACGAAGGACGACGAGATTCCGAGGAAGCCAACGCCTCCAATTCGCGAAGCAAATCTTGGCGAGGTCTCGATTGAGCATTCGTTCGACGGACGACGTTGCCGAATCAGATTACCATTACCGTCGACGACGTCACGAAGAAGCATACAAAGCATACGGACCCAACTCACGGAATATGTGCTAGAAGGCAAGCACAAGAGCCAGAGACGCAAGTAAAAGGGCTAAGAAAACGGCTAAGTACAAAAAGTACTCAGTACGGAGTACAGTAGGACCGATCTGAATGATGTTGGTGTGAGGTGCCTAGATCGCTGTACGGAGTACTTAGTACAGTTGAGTTCCGAGTTGAGTTTCATGATGCTTAAGAACTCAATGGCAGCCAGCTTCGGAGATGGGAACTGAACTGAATAAGTGTAACATAATAAGTGTACAAAACCGTAACCGCTGTATATGTGTATTGAAAGCATACATTGAAAGCACTCTAGGAAGAGTTACGAAACCGAATTCCGAATAGTGGACCAATCGAAACCATACCTCGTGCGGTCGTTTAAGAGCTAGTAATAGTTAAGCCCGAAAGTGTAAAGAAGAGAAGAAACTGGAGTGGTAGCCTCCTACAAAATGGTAATTGGATCGTTTTTACCGACCGCTTCCTGAAAATTTCTGTTTCTGCGTATTCTGATTGCGCCCCCTTGCGTAATGCCTTTCGCCCGACGTTTCTTTCTTGAAATCTAGAACAGTGTGTCGTGCGTTTCTGCTTCGTGTTGGTGGGTGCGTGGTTGTGGGATTCAGGTGCTCTAGGAGTGGAATTCTCCGAGTGCTTTGATCCGCGACGTAGTTTGGTACGACTACCTAGCAATGGAGGAGGTGGCTTGGGGCCCTTGGTCCTCCCTCCCCTTTGCGAATGTACTTTGAGTCTGTTCTGTCCTCGGATGGGACGGCTGCTCTGACGTGGCGTTGTAGCGTCCTTTGCGTATATGCTTTGGAATTATTTTTACTTTTACGAACGAAAACGTGTTTTGCGTTGACGCGTTGCTCTAGATTCTTTCTTTTGGTCTAGGATGTTTTGTCGTGCGCTTTGGGCGGCGTGTCGGTTTGGCTGCGGGTTGGTGATGCCGGGTTTCAGGTGTTCTTGAAGTTCCGATCTCCGGGTGCTTTGGGCCGCGAGGAGATTCAGGCGCGCTTCTGCCCTAGCATGCTTCTTGTGCACGCATAACGCATAAGCTCGTGTCACGAGCGCACAGTTGCTTGGGATTTGGAATCGCGTGGATTTTTCGGCAGAACCGACCCTTCGCGGCGGGAGCGCTGCGCGATTTTTTAAAAATTGTGCGGCCTTTGCTGAATTGTCCCCGTGTTTCTCAATCTCGGGTGGCCTAGGGCTTGCGCCCTCTATACTCAGGAATTGCCGCGCTTCGGCCGGTTTGACCACTCGGCTCGTGCCTGAGTGGTGAATTTCTGGGTGCGGCGTGTGCTTGTTGCTTTGCATGGGCGTACGTGCCTCCATTCCGTTAGTTAATTAGCACGTCACGGCCTAGGTGCGCGGCGGTCCCCGGGATGAGCGTCGGGATGTGCCGTGCCAAGCGCGTGGCTTCGCGCTGCGCGGTGCGTATGGCTCAGCGGCGGGCCTGGGATCGGGCGGCGTGGTTCATTCTGCAGCTTCAGGTGTTGCGGGATGTCCGTGTCGGGCGCGATCGTTGCGTGGTTTGGCTTAGGGGTCAGGAGATGCGGGATCGGGCGGCGGGTTTGCGGGCGTGGCGGCGGGCGGCGTTTTTCGTTGCTAGGCTTAGCTTTTTGCGGGTGGCGTCCCGTGGGATTGTGCGCCGTGCGGTCTTGCGCCTGTCCGAGGGGGGGGGGAGGTACCTCAGATTGGACGGGCGCAGAGCGCACTCGGCGTACGGCCACGGCACCGATGCTACCTTTAGTGGAGCGCGTGGCCACAGCCACAGCACGAGCGCTGCCTCGAGCGAGGCTCGCGGCCATGGCCACAGCGCTGGCGCTGCCCCTGGTGAAGCGCGCGGTGACGGCCACAGCGCCAGTCACGGCACTACTCCTAGCGAGGCGCACGGCGCCACAGCCATTGCGCGAGCGCTGCCCCTGGCGAGGCGCACGGCCGCGGCCACTGCGCGAGTGCTGCCCTGAGCGAGGCGCACAGCCACGGCGCGAGTGTCGCCCTTAGCGGGAGGCGCAGTAGCATGCATGGCGCGGGCATGCGCTACATATGCCCTGGCGCGAGGCGCACCCACGGCCATATCGCTAGCACTGGTGCCCCTAGCGAGCTCCGCGAGCATGGCCACGGCACCGGCTCTGCCCCGAGCGAGACGCGTGGCGACGGCCATAGCGCCGGCGCTGCACTGAGTGGAGCGCACGGCCGCGGCACGAGCGCTGCCTCGAGCGAGGCTCGCGGCCATGGCCACACACAGCGTTGGCGTTGCCCCTGGTGAGGCGCGCGGTAACGGCCACAGCGCTAGCGTTGCCCCTGGCGAGGCGCACGGCCACAGCCACTGCGCGAGCGCTGCCCTGAGCGAGGCGTGCGGCCACATCGGCGTTGCCCCTAGCGAGGTGCGCGGCCACTGCCCTAGCACCAGCGCTGCCCCTGGCGAGGCGCGTGGTGGCAGTCGCGGCACTGGCGCTGCCCCTAGCGAGGCGCGTGGTGGCAGTCGCGGCACTGGCGCTGCCCCTAGCGAGGCGCGTGGTGGCAGTCGCGGCACTGGCGCTGCCCCTAGCGAGGCGCGCGGCCACATCGGCGCTGCCCCTAGCAAGGCGCGCGGCCGCACTGGCGCTGCCCCTAGCGAGGCGTGCGGTCACATCGGCGCCGCTCTGAGCGATGCACGCGGCCACAGCCACAGCATTGGCACTGCCCCTAGCGAGGCGCGCGGCCACATCGGCGCCGCTCTGAGCGAGGCACGCGGCCACAGGCACGGCGCTGGCGCTGCCCCTAGCGAGGCGCGCGGCCACATCGGCGTTGCCCCTAGCGAGGTGCGCGGCCACTGCCCTAGCACCAGCGCTGCCCCTGGCGAGGCGCGTGGTGGCAGTCGCGGCACTGGCGCTGCCCCTAGCGAGGCGCGTGGTGGCAGTCGCGGCACTGGCGCTGCCCCTAGCGAGGCGCGCGGCCACATCGGCGCTGCCCCTAGCAAGGCGCGCGGCCGCACTGGCGCTGCCCCTAGCGAGGCGTGCGGCCACATCAGCGCTGCTCTGAGCGAGGCACGCGGCCACAGCCACAGCACTGGCGCTGCCCCTAGCGAGGCGCGCGGTCACATCGGCGCCGCTCTGAGCGATGCACGCGGCCACAGCCACAGCATTGGCACTGCCCCTAGCGAGGCGCGCGGCCACATCGGCGCCGCTCTGAGCGAGGCACGCGGCCATAGGCACGGCGCTGGCGCTGCCCCTAGCGAGGCGCGCAACCACATCGTCGCTGCTCTGAGCATGGCGCACGGCCACGACACGAGCGATGCCTCGAGCGAGGCGCGCGGCGACGGCCACAGCGCAAGCGCTGCCCAGAGCGAAGCGCACGGCTACTGTGCAAGTGCCGTCCCTAGCGGGGCGCGCAGTAGCAAGCATGGCGCGGGCATGCGCTACATATGCCCTGGCGCGAGGCGCACCCATAGCCATAGCGCTAGCAGTGCCCCTAGCGAGCCCCGCGAGCACGGCCATGGCACCGGCGCAACCCCCTGTGAGGTGCACGGCCACGGTCAGAGCGCTGGCGGTGACCCGAGCGAGGCGCTAGACCATAGCCAGAGCGCTGGCGGTGCCCCGAGCGAGGCGCGCGACCAAAGCCACGACACAGACGCGCGCGCTGGCGCGACACGCACCCAGCTGTCCGTTGATGCGGAGCCTTGGGGGCCGCTCACGGCGCCACCACTAGGCCCATATCCGCAGTCGTCGGTGGAGGTGCTGCCCGGGGAGCGCACACAGTGGCCACCTGATGGTAGTAGAGCAGGAGTGTTGCCCCAGGAGCACACACTGCCGCCACCCGACGAGGAGGCGGAGGCGTCGCTCCGAGAGTGCGCACAGCTGGCCCCTGGCTGGCAGCATATTGGCGGTGCGGCCCGACGAGTGCGCGCAACGGCCACCTGCCAGCAGAGTCGAGTCACCGCGTGAGGGGTGCACGCAGTCATCGCCGGAGCGCACAGTCGAGGTGCAGCCCATGGAGTGTGCACGGATGTCCTCTAGTGGCACTGCCGAGGTGCTGCCCAAGGAGGTGTCATTGCTGCTACCTGGCGGCGAGGCGGAGGCGTTGCTCCGAGAGGGCGAACGGCTGCCCCCTAGCCACACGGACCTGTTAGGCTCGCAGGCTCTCGACGTTGTAGCCGCGTCGCCCGATGCGGGGAAGTGGTGCGGTGTCCCTGACTGATGCGGCAGGCGCAGCACCCACGAGGCGAGCGAGCCGTAGAGGGAGGCGAGAAGGTCGCCGCGGGAGGCGAGGAGCCCGTGGTAGGCGAGGCGTGGTCGAGCCATCGGCCGAGGCGTTGGACTCGACAGGCTCTCAGGCTCTCGGCGTTGAGGCCGCTTCGCCGGATGCGAGGAGGTGGCATGATACCCGGGTTGCGGCAAGCGCAACACCCACGAGGCGAGCGAACCGTAGAGGAAGGCGAGCAGGTCGCCGAGGGAGGCGAGGGACCCATGATAGGCGAGGCGTGGTCGGGCCATCGGCCGAGGCATTGGACTCGACAGGCTCGCAGGCTCTCGGCATCCAGGCCGTGTCGCAAGATGCGAGAGGGAGGAGCGATGCTCGGAGTGCGATAGGCGCGACCCCCACGAGGCGAGCATGCCGTCGGGGGAGGCGAGTAGGTCGCCGAGGGAGGCGAGGGACCCATGATAGGCGAGGCGTGGTCGGGCCATCGGCCGAGGCGTTGGACTCGACAGGCTCGCAGGCTCTCGGCGTCCAGGCCGCGTCGCAGGATGCGAGAGGGAGGAGCGATGCTCGGAGTGCGATGGGCGCGACCCCCACGAGGCGAGCATGCCGTCGGAGGAGGCGAGAAGGTCGCCGCGGGAGACGAGGGGCCCGCGATAGAAGGCGGATAGCCTCACGTAGGAGGCGAGGGGCCCGTGGCACGAGGAGCTCGGTGGGTGTCGCACCGGACCCCAGTGGCGTTGCCGAGCCAAAGGCTGAGAGCATAGCGCTCACGAGCCTAGCTAAGGGTGTGAGCAGACAACTATCAGTTGCTCCATGCTCACATCCTTGCGCACTTGGGGAAGCAAACGCCATCTGGAGAGTCCACCTCTACGAGGGGGCCCTCGAGGCGTACTAGGGAAGTATTTTGAGGTTTAGGACTTAGGGTAGGAACAGTAGGCGTACGCGGAGCGTGGGGTGCTGATGAGGCCGGCGAGCCCCAAGCTCCGGGCGAGTGCACCCGTCTCGACGGGACGCATCGCCACGCGCGTGCAAGGAGGCCCACCCTTGCATGCGTGTCGCCATGTGCGCGGCAATGAGGTTCCATCTATATACAAAATCTTGATGGCAAATTTCACCCAAGTCAGTTTTTTTGTGGGTGCATGACATTGCGAGGGATATATCCCGCAGTATTATGGATTCCGAAGATGTTGTACATTGTAGAGGGCACGAATAGGTCATGTTACGGTATATTTCATGTGCAGTGGGCGCCAGGAAGGCCACTTAGTGAGCGTAGGTAGCTTGGAATAATCCGGTCCTTGTGGGAGGACCGGCCTTTTTATTTAATTTCGAGCGGTTTCACCCCCACTTTTCAATGACGTAAATCAGGGCTCTATATCGGTTTGGTTTTTCGGTATCGATACAATCCGATATCCGAAAAACGGTATCGATAATCGGCACAATCGATAAATAATCGATTACTTGGACATTTATATGTATCTTGTTATAAATTAAATATGGAACACCAAAACCTGCACAATCGATAGTTAGACGTTGCAATCCGATAATCGGCGATAAATACGATATATCGATAGTATCGGTTATCGGAAATATCGATATAGAGCCTTGACGTAAATCACATAGCTACACCGAGTATACCACCCAACATAAGTTTTTAGATAATTGTCGGACACCTAAATATGACCCCAAAGCACTCATTTACCGACTATATCGAAAAAACGCGGCCTATGGCCCAAATTCACTTCGGTCCTTGTGGGAGGACCGGACCTTCGGGCAGTAGCCACAATGCTCAAATCATAGGCTCTACAGTACTTAAATAAATAATAAACCTATAATAAATAATAAATAATACTTAATAAACCTCACAAAGCGTTATCGGAGATCTTGGGATGAACAATCTAACCGAGGTGATCGCATGTTGATCCGAGGGAACCTCGTATAAATACAAACATCAATTAATTCAAATTGCCAACCGTTAGTGTGTCACAGAGCACCTCTGCTTGTCCTTGTGTACTGTACGACCGACGACGCGATGCGATGCGACGCGACGACGAGCACTTTCAAATTTCAAAACACTAACACAACTGATGAACGCAGGCCTGCGCGAACGGTGCGCGAAAAGTGCAGAGCGTGAACAAGTGGAAACATGCACATCAGCATCGGAAAGTTTTAACATCTACAGTACAGGGTTGAGGGTATGATAGCAATTTAGTCTGCATAGATCAGCAGCATTCCGGCTTGAGCTGCTCACACAGAATAACGATACCGTACCACTGCATTGTGATCCGATGACATCGACTGTGTATGTAATATTGTGTAGTTTTTAATACCAGTTAATGGCTTTCTTTATTTTCTTTTGTTCCAGGCATCGACAGCGTAGCTCGCAATGTGAGGACATCTGCGCACACCCAGGAGCCCGTGCGCGCGCGAGGAGAAGCGACGTCCCTCACTTTTGTCCGAGTGGATACTTACTTCCATAAGTTCGATATGATATAAGCTTTCGGGTGCTGTGACCTAGCGAACAGCGATACACACGTAAGCGCGCCTTTGCTTACCAAGAAGACATATCCATGTCAGGGTTCGGGCTCGACGCTGATCTTGATGACGTTGAAGAGGAACGATTGCCGGAGGTAGCACTCCCCTTTTAGCGTGTAACGAGTGAAACTACTTTCCCCTTCTCGGCGTTAGGTTTGTTGTCAGGAGTTGTATGTATTAATCAATAACTGACTACTTTATCGCCTATCAGGAGCGGAGACCGGTGCCTCCTCCCTCTAGACCGCAGGGTGCGGGACTCGCACCCTTGCGACAGAAAGATGGTGGGCTTGCCCCACTAAAAGGTACCGTCGTTGGGAACCGTAGATGCCAAGTCATAAAGCATGCGCGTTGGCGTTTCCAGTTACATGTTTCTTGTACCTGGTTCTGTCATTGACTTATCGTGTTTTTATTGTGTCAGCTCCCTCGGATCTAGCTCCCCTGCCGCCACCAAAAAAACCTCCCAGGTAATTCCTCCTTTCCTGACCACCCTCGGAATCAAACCTACGGTCCGAAGGACTTTATCGCTTGGCGAGGCTCAAGGTCACCCACAATCTTGCTGCTCGCTTCTGTGTCCGGATCATCCCCTGTAGGTTCCTTAATGTTCCGCGTTACAGTCGACATTCGGGCCACGTTCGAACTTTTAGAATGTTGGAACACTGTTCCTGACCGGTCCTTTACCTCTTTTGAGTGGCGCAGCTCATTCGGGCTTGGGGGAGAAATCGATGAGCTGCCCGTGCCCGCTCCTCCTCCGCGCAAACAGATATCCCCGCCGAAAGACGAGGGCCTCAGGTGCGCGCGCCCGCGCCGTCAAGGCAAGACGCATGATGACCTTTCCTCAGGCAGCCAGGCCTTTTGAATTATCAGCATGGATCGTATCACCACATTATGCGAACTTCGCCGTCCATGCTGAGGGACTGCGCGCGGTCGGGCCAGCTTCGGCCTCGGCGCGGAGTTGGACGACCCCCAACGAGGGTCATCAAAGCAGCCCAGTCCACCTGCCAGCTTCGGCCTCGGCG
>LGRX02014889.1:0-10620 GCA_001247695.2 Cymbomonas tetramitiformis
TTTCTGGCTGCCAGGTCACCGGGGGCCCTCTCTGTTTCTGGCTGCCAGGTCACCGGGGCGATTAAAAGCGCCGAGGAGGAAGGGTCAAAATCCCGTGTCATTCAGATGGCACCGGTCGAGCCCGTGCTGCAAGACCCGGCCTCGATCCCACCTCCCCGGAGGGGCCGCAGCGCCCAGCGGCAACCCGGCGCCCGCAAGCGTGTCAACGGTGAATCCCACAGCCATCGTCCTCCCGTGCCAGCGAACCACGTTGTCGAAGCGAGCAAAAAGCGACGCGCCTGTACGGTCCTCTGGAGGCTGCACGGCCTGTACGGTCCTCTGGAGGCTGCACGCGCCTGTACGGTCCTCTGGAGGCTGCACGCGCATGTACGGTCCTCTGGAGGCTGCACGCGCATGACGCTGGGCGCTTGCAGGAGGAGCTCAGATGACACGTGCAGTTGTGCCGGCGGATGCGGTAGTCTGCGGTGCGCCGCCGGTGCTGATCGATGATGGAGCCTCTTGCGAGGGGTGCCGCAGGGCTTGCAAACTATACCTTCCATGAGGTGCGTCACATGGTGCAAGCAAACGGGCAGAGCACCAACATCACACACTTGATCCGACCCTCGGACATGCGACTCTGGCCCAGCCCTGAGTTCCCCGCCAACTTGAAGATGGCTGAGGTGTTCAACGATGGGGACGACCTCGTGGCTGTCAAAGGTTAAAACCCGCACAGAAGGCGCCTCCCTGTTCGGAGCGCCCTCAAGGGCTGGCGCGTCACCTGAGTAGAGTAGCTGGAGTACATGGTGGCTCGTATGAACTGAAAGTTTTTTTCTGAACAGGGCTTAGTTGCATTTGGGATCGGGCAGCGCACGTCATGCATTGCGTGGACATTCTGAGTGGGTGAGGACTGTGGGATGCGTGCTGCCTCGGCAGACACTGAGACCATCCAGGCTGCCCTGAATGCGAAATTCGGCGCGAATGCCCCGCTGGTAGCCCCGCCAGCTGCAGCCGAGACAGACGGGGATGGGGAGACGCGTGGGGAGATCATGGACCGTCTGCGGAAGCGCCTCGAGCGGCTGAGCACGGTGGAGCGCGGCGGCGGCGGTGAGATGAGCATGCTGGAGGAGGAGCTGGAAGCCCTCCCTCGCCAAGTGGAGGACCGGGCAATGCGAGAGGTGCGGCATTTGTGAGGAGCTCCTAGCCCGCTGCGTTTGATGACAAGGCATGGCAATGACTGGGTATGCCACCCGGCCTGATGGAGTGTCATTTGATGAGGTCATGTGTGAGTGTGCACGAGGGGAATCTGCGGGCGCCAGGTGGAGCAAAAGGTGCAGCGCGAGGCCGAGGAGCGTGCCAGCCTGGAAGCCGAGGCAAAGGCAAGCTGCCGCCAGGGAGACACCCTTTCCACACACTTTGAGCATCTTCAGGGTCGCTGCCAATCATACCCATCGCAATCTATACAAATTTAGGGAAAAGTTGTGCTCGGACCATCGAGCTGCGGAGATCCACTAGTGAGGGGTCAGAGTGAGGGGCTTCACTGGAGGCACTGGTGGGCTTTGCTTTGGATCCCGAGGAGCGCGATGGGGAGGAGGCGGTGATGGAGTGTGGAAGTCGGGGCGACGCAGGCTCGGGCGCTGGCCGAGGAGCGGGCAGCCAGGGAGGCGGCGGAGAAGGCGGAGAGGGAAGCCGAGGAGCGCGCGCGCAGAGACGCCGAGGAGAAGGCACTCAGGTCAGCAAGCGAGGCCGACCTGCCGGTCCCTGCCAGTAGATTGCTTCCTCTCTGTCTCGTACAGGGCCTATCTCCGCATGTTCCATATGTTCCGGGGTTTTCTTGACCCGGGCTGCGCGGCCTCTCGTGTGAACGGCCTCGACGCTCCATCCTCCCCAACCCTCTCGGCCCTCCCACTCGTCTGTGCCTGCATGCTCGAACTACCAGTGCTTGCGTGTTCGGTGAATGAAGAATTCAGTCTGAAGGGAGTGCAGGGAGGATGGACCTTTGGCTTACGTATAAGAGCTCCGTGCGTGACCACCGAGGCTCCTGGCTCCTGGCTCGGACACGGAGGGCAGTGAGGCGTCGGCGGGGGCTGCGGAGGGCAGGGAGGCGGCGCGCCTCGCGGGGGAGGCGGAGCAGCAGAGGCTTCTCCAGGAGGCGGAGCAGCGCGCAGAGAAGGAGGCCTCGGAGCGAGAGAAGGTGAGCAGAACCAGCAGGGCGCCGCGGGGCTGCACAGAGATCCTGGTGATGCAGAGTGTGCTGTCCCATTCAGTTGGGAGGGCGATTTTTGAGAGGCGGAGGGGGTGCTGTCCAACTGCTATGAAGGACTGTGTTTTTTTCCAGGGGAGGGAGATGCCACTGCCCGACAGACACGACTCTGCAGTGTCCACCGCTGCTGGGGTTACATAAGGGGTCGGGAAAATAGGTGTCATCCATATATGTGGGGGCAGCGGCGCGTGGCGCGTGTTGGGTTCGTGCGCAGGCGGGAGGCAGGGGGGCAGGCACGGAGAGGCTTGCCCTGCGTACAGGGGAGGGCAGGAGGGGATGGTTTGTTTCATGTAGAAGGAGACACGAGAGGCATGCCTTTGCGGTAGGCGTGGGCAGGGGTGAGGAGGGCGTTGTGAGCCTGGGCAGTTTGGATCGGCAATTTTGGAGCGCAGATAAAGGCGGATCTGGAGGAGGAGCAGGCTATTCTCACGCGCCGGGCGCAGGCGCAGGAGCGGACAGGTCGGGTCTTCCTCGCCATCCCATCGCCGCTGGCATGACAAGATGCCTCGTGGCTGCCTGTGGGGCGCGCGCGGGGCGTCGTGCTGCACGCAAGCGCATCCTCCCCAGTGTGCATGGGCGGGAAAGCGGCACCTCGTTTGGGCTGGCGGAGTCTCCTCGCACTCTTCTTCTGCCGTCCATGTCACGAGCCCAGCAGCGATGGGATCAGCCCTCGCCGAGAGCCCTCGCCCTGATCCCAAATTAGTAACTGTGGGCAGTGAGTACTGGAACTGGTGATCCCGGCATGTGGGCGGAGGGGTTGAAGGCCGGCTGAGGTGGACATGGTGCATGATGGGCGCAGAGGCGAAGCGTCGGGCGTTGGAGGAAGGGAAGAGCAGTAAGGAGGAGAAGGATCGTCCTCGCAGTCAGGGGGGCTCGGCGCAGCCCCGCAAGCAGACCGAGCTTATCGAGGCCAGGTACAGCACGCGGGCGTCACAAGGCCCTTTGCTTCGGACAGGCCCTCGCGGCGCTTGGAACCCCCCTGATGGGTTCACTAGGGGAGCCGCTGATTACTACCTCCCAACGGACTCCCCAACTCCTCTGATGGCGCCCCTCCCCCATGAAGATGTCCGGGGGCCCCTGGAACGCTCCGCGGGAGGGGCTCTGAGATGCGGCGAGGCCTGGGCCTTGGCGGTGGCTGCGCATGGCGTGTGCAGGGAGGCAGCGCGGCGGATGGAGCTGGCTCGCAAGGCGACCTTCGAGTCAGAGCGCAAATTAGCATTGGAGCTCGCAGCGTTGGCAAAGAAGGAGGCAGAGGTGCGGCAACCCTCCGGCATCGACCCGGGCTAGGTACAGGCACATTGCTTTCACTCGGCCCCTTTCATTGTCATCTGAGCGCCCGACAAACCCAACCCCCGAAGCTTTGCAAGCGTTTCACGCCGGTGGGCAAATGCGCTGCCTGTTGGCTTCCAAGCAGCCCCTGCCCCCAACGCCCACCCCCCGGCTTGCAGCCGTTTCTCGAGGAGCAATCGGTCTCCCCTGCCCGGCTTGCTCAAGCAAGAGAGGCGCAGAGGCCTTATGACTGCCACATGGGACAAACCACTGGATGCACAGTATGCTGAAACCCAGGTCATATTGTACCCTGCGAATGATTCATGCCTGGACGGCAAGGCTAAGCATGGGATTGTCACGAGCCAACTGCATCGGTTCGCCGAGAGATGTGTCCTATGGCAAGACTTTGTTTACAACATAGCTCTTGTCTTCCACAGGATGACACCGAAGGGTTGCCGCATCAGGCGTTTGTGGGGCTTTCCCTGTGGTATCTTTCTGGCGGGCACTGCCTCATGAAGGACTTTGGAGTGTGGTCCCTCTCTCTTGCCCAGTGCCTCTAGGTTGTTACACTTGCCGGGGGCACTTGTGTTTGTTAAGTGGGATTCGAGGCACTGGCACATCGTTGTTAGCGGGGACGGCCGCTGGTTGGAAATATGTGATTGGGTGTGGCTGCCCCCATGGTACCTTTTGTGGGGGATGCTGCCTCTTGAGGAATGCGGCAGAGCAGTCTGCTTTCTGTGAAAGGAGAGGCAGGATGGGGTGAACGCCTCATCCCATCACTGGATCTTCTCTTGATCTCTGCGGGGAGCGCCTCAGTTTCCGCTTCTGTTTTTTGCTTCCATGCATCTTCAGTTCTCAGACCATTGGTTGGCATTCATCGACCAACAGATACCATCAATTCATCGACTGTGAAGCCACCGGGGGGCATGCCGGTAGGATTTGCTTACTCCAAACCACCCTGGGATCAACATGCAGGGGTTGCTAACAATTACACGATCTCACAAAAAGTATGTGTGGTAGTGATTAGTACACCCATCCATCTATTCATACTGCATTGTATTTGGTTTGAGATGTGCGTGCGTCGGTGGTATCTTGGCACGACCCAGCCCCGCCCTGTATTGGGACCCGAACCAGTCCAAAACCGGGAGCGGCCCAGTAGACTGACACCCCCCTGTGAGCCCCTCTTGGACCGCGTGATGAGTGAGTACCCAACAATGGGGACACTCACGCACGATGCGTTCTGTTCAGCAGAACCCATCAAGTGTCGTGCGACTCTCTCTGCTGGGCACTCACGGCCGCGCCCTGGTCCTGAAAGCATCTCACATCCACTGGGATGATAGCGAGTCGACTCACGGCCGCGCCCTGGTCCTGAAAGCTTCTCGCATCCACTGGGATGATAGTGAGATGGCTCACGGCCAGCCCTGCGCGCCCCAGCTTATCTCTCTCATTCTTACCCCTATGCACTTGTCCGAAGGTTGCGTGTGCTGTGAGTCGAAGGACACCCGGACTAGGACCGAAGCATGCCCCCCTTCACACCCGCAGCCCAAGCAAGTAGTGTTGGTAAGCCCTGCCCCTAAGAGCAGAGTCGATTCCACACCCAAGGTATCAGGTACAAGTGTACAGTTTGACTTATTGGCCTAGAGTCTAGCTCCTCTTGGTTGTCGGCGTTATGCGAGTACCGCACTGGTAAACTCCGGTCACCTATTGTTGTTGTGACATAGTTGTTAAACAAGGAAGGGCGGCATCAGGGTCCCAGCGACAGTCGAGCTGTGTCACGAGTCTGTATTCAGGTATCTTGCGCGTGTGGCAGCTCTCCTTGGCTCCCGTTCGTTCCTCCCGCACTGGTAAGCTCCGGTAACCTATTGTCGTTGTGACATAGTTGTTAAACAAGGAAGGGCGGCATCAGGGTCCCGGCGGCAGTCGAGCTGTGTCACGAGTCTGTATTCAGGTATCTTGCGCGTGTGGCAGCTCTCCTTGGCTCCCGTTCGTTCCTCCCGCACCCACCCCCTCCCCTCCCACCAGTCTCTCCCCTGGCTCTCTCCTCATTACTAGAATGGCGCTTCCGATGATCAATTCCCCGTGCGGCCCCTGCAAACGGGCAGAAAAAGTCCCGCGGGACGGGTAGATTCCATCTGGCAATGAGTGCAGCTGTAAAGTTCCTGGATGCTTCTCACATCCACTGGGCTGATGGTGGGCTGGCTTTTGTCGGCGGACCGCCCGCAGTTCAGGTTTTGCATGCGGACCTCCTTTCGTCCCTTCGTCCCTTCGTCCCTTCGTCCCTTCATCCCTTCGTGTGCGCGGTGTGCCATCTCTCTCGTAGGGGGTGAAGTTGGCAAGGGGCAACGCACTGTGCCGCAGGATCAGGAGCGCGCCCAGCAACGGGATCAGGAGCAGCAGCGCGCCCAGCAAAAAGAGCAGGAGGAGCAGCAGCAAAGGTGGCTTGGCAAAGCCCTCGTAGAGCGCCCTCGTGACCAGCGCTGCCAGCATGAAGTTCGCTCAGCGCCTTGTCGAGGCCCCTTGTGCGGACTGGCGTGGCTGTTTGGTTTTGGGTGAGGGGTGCTGCGGTGGTTCCAGGGAGGTACTCCGCATGCAGAAGAAGGAGGCCGAAGCGGAGGCTCTGCGGGCGACCGAGAAGGTGTGTCTGGACTCACCCTGCCCAGGAATATCGCACGCCAGCATTTTCTGCACTCTCTCCCCCAGCAGGCTGCCTGCTGGGGGGGTGTTTGTTCTTGCTGGTACACGGCAAGGTGTGCATGCTGCCTGGGCCCCTGCGCACAGAGTGGTCTGCGGCTCGGCCGGCCTATGCGGAGCGTCATCGGTGTAAGGCGTAAGGGAATGGGGCGCATGCCCGGGTAACCCAGCGGGCGCAGTGACGCAGCCACACCACCAACCTCCTTGGGGCCCAGGCCATGATGCTGAGAGTTGAGAGCTCTTGCGCGGTGCATGGGGCGCGCGCGCCCAGGCACAGTCTGTTGGCTGATGTGGCGTGGCGTTCGGCGAACACAGGCGATGAAGGAGGCAAAGGAGAAGAAAGCACGGGAAGCCGACCTGGTGGCATCACAGGAAGCTCGGGAGCGCGCCGCCGCCCTCGCGAAGGTGCCCCACACCGCGCCCGTCTCCCCGCCCACAGTCCACAAATGCAGAAGTGCAGCGCGCGGGCTGGGCCGCTGCTCGGGCCTTCCCGCAGCGCACAGGCCTGGAGCACAGGGCCCTGCACCGCACCCATACTCCCTCGCCCACTTCCTCCCTCGGCACAACCCCCACTGCATGGCCTACTGCCTCCCCCACCATTCTCCACCTTCAGCCTCACCTCTGTGTGTATCACTCACCCTGTCACCCGGTGCATGGGATTTGGGGTCGCTGACCCTCGGCGACCTGCACGGGACCGGGCTCCTGTGAGTGTGCGTCGCGGGGCAGCTCAGGGTGGCCGAAGGGCCCTGCGCCCCAAGCAGCAGGAGTGTGCTGACCGAATGGATGCGTGTCGGGCGGCCCGCAGGAGCGCCAGGAGCGCGACAGGGCGGAGAAGGAGGCCGCGCAGGCGGCGCAAGAGGCGGCGCGCTTGGCGAAGGAGCGCGCCGAGAGGGAGGCGAAGGCAGCGAAGGAGAAGCAGAAGGCTGAGCGGGCAGCGAAGGCTGAGGAGAAGAAGGCGGAAAAGGAGAAGGCAAGGATCATTGCTGTGCCCCCTTAGAGTTGCCCCTCCAGGCACCCCCCACCTGGCCCTGCCGCTGCATCGCTGCAGGAAGAGACGCTCGAGCAGACATCGAGTGCCCGGGGGGTCTCCGCTCGGGGCTGCCTCCCTTCCTCGAGGGACCAGAGGGCAGCCACAAGCGGGACCGCGCTCAAGCCTTTTCTGCAGTGGGCTGTTGCTGTGGTGAACATACGAGCAGGCAGGACCTAGGAACTCCATCCGATCCAACGGCAGCTCACGCGTGGCTGGGCGCTCGCCAGGCTGGTGGGGTTACGTCTCCCAAGAAGGGGCAGAAGCAGCCAGCCGTGCCACATTCCTCGAGCACAGAGGACGTAGTGCCTACGCATCCTTCAGCCAGAACAACGATTCCCCGGGAGCAGCAGGTGCCGCCTGCTTGTTGCTGTTCGAGCACGCGAGCCGCACGGATGCTCGCTACTCTCCTTTGCCCGCGCGCGCTCCGTTTGGCTGTACCTGTCCGCTCCTGCCACTTTCCGGGCCCGAGGTCCTCTCAGGCGTGTTGAAGGATTCACAATCCGTTCGAAGGGGATTTATTGTGGGATTCTAACTGTTCAATGCCTCAGATGATGTGCGAAGGTCAACGCCGCGACAATCTGCATTGATCTTGTGTTCCGTTCCCTCTCACCCTTCGATCGATATTCCTGGGAGTTTGTGTACCCGATCACTGCGCATTGACGTTGAGACGGGCCACTGCAACTGCGGCCTGTTGACCTTGACTCCTACGTCCGAGCCTGCGCTAGAGGCAGCAGCGCAGCGCGGCCTGCTCCGCAACATGACGTGTCGCACCTTCACGATGTCGTCGGAGTTCCTCTGCGTTCTGGCCACGTGGCGCAGCGCATCGCATCCCGGATCCCCGGCTCGATGCCCAGTGGTGGCTGGGTATACTCCATGGAGTGGATATGCAGGAGGCCTTGCCGACCCAAGACCATTCACCATCAGCTCGACCCTCACATTCGGCAAAGGAGTCTCCTGTGCCCTCGCCCAAAGCCGCTGGTGAGTCTCATCCGGAGGCATGCTGCAACTGCCCCGCCTGTGGCATGGGCTGGGCTGGGCTGGCATGGGCCCCTCCATGGCGTGGCTCAAATGGGGTGCCCTGGATTGTCCTGATCGTGTACGGAACCTGCTCTGTGCCTACAGATTCGCCAAAGACGAAGGTGCCCACTTGCACCGAGAACCGGCAAAGCGGTCGGGGAAAGCCCGATGCGATGTCTGTGGGGGCCGCGGACCCTCCGCCTGAGGAGGGTGCCTCAAGCTCCCCAGACCCACCTGTCCGATCGCCAGCTAAAGCGAAGGCCGTGGATTCGAGCCGGAAGAACTCCACCGAGACTGTGGTGCCGGCTGCAGCTCCGCATGTCGCGAGCGCCTCCGTCAGTGTGGTGCGCCCTCCCCGTCCCTGCCGCTCACACGCACCCTAGCTCACAGGGCCTGATCCGAGTGCAAGAGCTCAGTTCACCGAAACGTAGCCAACAATATTTGCGAGAAGTGGTTTACTCCCACTTTCCCCGGCATCCTGGAAGCTGCCCGGCGCTTTTGGCACGCCGGGCAAACCTGACACGTTTCTGCCGACACGGCGCCCATCTGCCTCAGCACGCGACATGGGGGCACTTGAGGTGTTCCGCGCAACGGCACTTCTCACGGCCGCTCTCATTCCGCAGCTCATGCGCCGTGGTGCGCCGCGCAGTCGCAGCGCTCAGAGGTGTTGGTATCTGCCAGAGCAGTGGAGGCCGCCGGCGCTCTCAGCGAGGGCAAGTTCTGATTGGTCGAGCCAGCATTGCTGCACCTGCGGGTTTGTTTAGAGGGGGTCGATGGAGGCGGTGCCGGCACACAGACGAGCATCCCACCTGCAGCAATGAAGCTGCCACCTGCCATCGGGCGAGAAGGCGGATTTGGAAGCACGAGGAAGTCTACGGGGGGCTACGTGCACGTCCCCCAAGTCAACGAGCTTCGGGTGCGCCTATTATTATCCCACTCCTACCTCCTCTCCATGGACCTGCGCCGCAAATCTCGCAGACAGGTCAGCGCATCGTGCCTTTGGCTATGCCTGGTCAGCGCATCGTGCCTTTGGCTATTCCTGGTCAGCGCGTCGTGCCTTTGGCTATGCCTGGTCAGCGCGTCGTGCCTTTGGCTATTCCTGGTCAGCGCACATCTTTCAGGCTATTCCTGGTCAGCGCATCGTGCCTTTGGCTATTCCTGGTTAGCGCGCCGTGCCTTTGGCTATGCCTGGTCAGCGCATCGTGCCTTTGGCTATGCCTGGTCAGGCGCATCGTGCCTTTGGCTATTCCTGGTCAGCGTATCGTGCCTTTGGCTATTCCTGGTCAGCGCATCGTGCCTTTGACTATACTGGTCAGCGCATCGTGCCTTTGGCTATGCCTGGTCAGGCGCATCGTGCCTTTGGCTATGCCTGGTCAGCGTCGTGCCTTTGGCTATTCCTGGTCAGCGCACACCGTGCCTTTGGCTATTCCTGGTCAGCGCACGCATCTTGCCTTTGGCTATTCCTGGTCAGCGCATCGTGCCTTTGGCTCTTCCTGGTCAGCACACCGTGCCTTTGGCTATTCCTGGCAGCGCATCGTGCCTATGGCTATTCCTGGTCAGCATCGTGCCTTTGGCTATTCCTGGTCAGCGCATCGTGCCTTTGGCTATGCCTGGTCAGCGCGTCGTGCCTTTGGCTATGCCTGGTCAGCGCATCGTGCCTTTGGCTATTCCTGGTCAGCGCACCGTGCCTTTGGCTATTCCTGGTTCGCGCCACCATGCCGTGCACCCCCTTGCGACCCGCGACCCTCCTCGGGTATCAGCCGCACCTCTCTGGGAGCACCTCTGGGAGATGTGCTGCGCGATGAAGCGCAGGCTTACATCAAAGCTGCGCCATGCCGTGAAGTGCACAGTTGTGTCGCTCAGAACGTCGTGGTTTATCTGCCGGCAGCTCTGCCCTCAGCAGACGGCTGTGCAGGGGTGCTTAGCCAGTTGCAGGTTAAAAAAACACATGCTGCGAAAAAGTGGAAGTGGCTGCAGGCGGTGCGGGAAAGTGTGAATGGAGGGGACACGTGTGGCCACGCATGTGCTGTGCAGGTCAAGGCGCAAGCAGCGGATTCGAAGGCCGCCGAGAAAAGTGAACCAGAAGATGATGGAGCTATGTACGAGGAGGCCGATGCGACGTTGGAGACAACAGACGCATCGAGTGATACAATTGTAGCGGGTAGGTTTCTTGTTGCTGAATCTCGTCTCCCTGTGACAGCCAGAGCCCTCGGTGAGTCCTTTAGGAATAATTTAAGAAGAGCGCTTGGCCCACAATATCAAAGCTTTCGCAATAGATCCTCGCGGGTCAATTGGCAGTATGTCTCTTATGCCACCATGCAGCGACCCCGTGTCTCTTATGACAACATGCAGCGACCCCATGTCTCTTATGACA
>LGRX02014890.1:0-13125 GCA_001247695.2 Cymbomonas tetramitiformis
CAGAGCTCGGATGTGATCATTGGGACAGTATCCACGCAGCAGCAGCAGAGCTCAGATGTGATCATCAGGACAGTATCAACACAGCAGCAGCAGCAGCTCGGATGTGATCATCACTGCTGGTGTCGATTGAAAATTCCATGTGAGGAAGAAAGTAGAATCCAGCCCTATGAAAGAGTCGGTGCTTGCTGCATGTGCTTCTGCCGTCCTGGAGAATCGATGCGGTAGGAAGGTAAATCCAGCGTGTGCTACATGTGCTTCTGCATGGTACACATGATGAATCCTTTTTTGAGTTGTGACATGAAAGGTGAATTCATGCGCAGGTGGAGGTTGACTCCAATCGCAAGCGGAGCCTCTCGAAACAGTCGTTGATGAATCTGTTGAATCTTAAAGGAAGCTCGTCGGCCCTGATGATGGATGAGGATGCGGCACCATTGAAGTGGGAGGAAGTTGGCAATAATCGTGTCACCCGCAACCCGCTCGCAGCCAGCATTCTTATTGCTGCCGTGAATAATCCTCTAGTAGACCAAGTGCGCCTCTCTTCTGCCCCCCCAAGTTAATTCTGTTTTCATAAGTGACTGCTTGAGCCCCATACGCATGTACTTGGGGGAAGTGTATGTCCAGAGAGTACATGGGGGAGGTCTTCTAGGTGTGATGGTTGTGCCTATTATAGTACTCTGGGGCAGGTGGTTTTGGGCAGATGCAGATATTTTGCGGGGTGCTCATCAAATCTTGAAATATGTGTTGGGCTTGTTTTCGTGACAGGGAATACTTAATTTTATCCCAGGGCTGATCCTGTGATCTACTCCCATGTAGATGTAGGACACCTTAAAGAACCACAAAGTAGCTGAGGAAGAGGCTAGTCGATAGTCCTTTAATCCCAGCTCTGGTGAATTCTGATGTGTATTCGCCGTTTGTATTTTGACCGGATGAGTTAAATAACTGGACACTGGTGGGACACCTGTGACTTATATGTTGGGAACTGAAGGCTCCTGGTGCCTTCAGTGTTGAGTAATGTCCCACATAATCCACACTTGAACACACATGCACAAGCATGCTCGGCGCTCCGTAGTGACCCCAAGTGATGGGTCTGGGACGGGGGATGCACCCCAGGCGGAGGAAGACAATGAGTCCTCCCCCAAGTTCATCATGGCGAAGACCATGGAGCGCCGGGTCAACCCACTTCAAGCACATCGCATCTCTGATGTGACTAGTACCACAGAGCACTTAAACCCGCTGTGCGACGATGCGCATGTCACAAAGGGTGAATCTACCCCGGATACTGTTGGCGGATATCTCTCGCGCATCAACCCACTCTTCGACCAGAGCGAGCTTGCCCAGAACCAGCCTGCAACCCGGCGCAAGTCAATATATGAGGTAGACCTGTGGCTCCTCAGTGCTTCCCACGCTGCTCTCACCACTTCTCATTATATCACTCCAGAAACACCATCACGTCACATACGCGTGTACGGACACAGCGCCGTATATCAGAGGCATCCAGGATCACCCAGACCGTGACAAAACACGACGCTTATCCCGGCGCGATGGGACCTACGAGACTTGTGGAATGCGGCACAGTATCATGCGACTCACATATGATGCATGCGGGAAATGTATCCATACATCGAATTGCCCACCGTGCAGAAACACAATCGTCAGCCCACGTTGCACACTGTACTATAGTAGTATAGTACACACAGAGATGCCTCACCATTTCTCATCACCAAACTGTCCGATCCTCTCTCTCCCTCTGCAAAGCCAACATAAGCATCTTTCTGACATTGGAGTTGGGTGTGCAGGAGATGATCAATATGGCTCCAGACGAGGATGAGGAGCCCACGAGGGCAGACAATGTGCTGAACGAGCTGACTCCCCCTGAGCTGCTAGATGAGATCATGGGCTTGTTAGAAGTGGATATGAGCAGTCTGGTGAAGTCCATCAGTGGTCTCCCCGCCTGGCACATGAGCACCATCAACAGAAAGCTGGAACATGCCCGTCTCGCAGTGGAGGACATTGCCTTGCAGTCGACATCCAGCTCTTGTGGACAGATTGAGATCTTGGTGGCCCGTGCTACAGAAGTGTTTGACGGCCTCCAGGTCTCTCCTATGCCTGTTATGACAACTTTGAGCGGACAGTGCACTGCACTGCGTGGCATTGATTCCCTCTGCCAGTGGTACATCGCTAGAGATGAAACCGTAGGCATCACTGACAGGGCTGCAGGGCTATTTTGGGTCATCACTGGCAGGGCTGCAGGGCTATTTTGGGTCATCACTGGCAGGGCTGCAGGGCTATTTTGGGTCATCACTGGCAGGGCTGCAGGGCTATTTCGGGTCATCACTGGCAGGGCTGCAGGGCTATTTTGGGTCATCACTGGCAGGGCTGCAGGGCTATTTTGGGTCATCACTGGCAGGGCTGCAGGGTTATTTTGAGTCATCACTGGCAGGGCTGCAGGGTGACTCCGGGGGTGTCACTGAGGGGCCTGGCTGCAGGAGGCACAAGATCTGGTGAAATCGTGGTCAAGGACTCAAGAGATCTCCCGCAAGCGCGGAGTACAGCAGAAGTGGCAACACGCTGCAAGGTGCTTCCTATTCTCCCAGCCCCTCCACAAATTAGACCAGCGCCGCACACTTGTACAGGCGCCATTTGTGTGCAAGCTCGAGGGCGTTTGAAGTCCCTTGGAAGGTAAAAAGCGGGATGGATAATTGAGGATTTTGGGAGGGGAAACTGTGCTCAGGTCGAGCAAGCTCACTGGGCTAGCAGCAGCTGTAGCACAAGTCCGCAGCAAGATGCACCATGTGGCCACTGACAGGTGTCTTTCCTGAGACCCTTTGAAACAGGCAGTATTCTGGAAGTGAAACCCTTTCTTCACGGCACCCACCTGAGACCCTTTGAAACAGGCAGTATTCTGGAAGTGAAACCGTTTCTTCACGGCACCCACCTGAGACCCTTTGAAACATGCAGTATTCTGGAAGTGAAACCCTTTCTTCACGGCACCCACCTGAGACCCTTTGAAACAGGCAGTATTCTGGAAGTGAAACCCTTTCTTCACGGCACTCACCTGAGACCCTTTGAAACAGGCAGTATTCTGGAAGTGAAACTGTTTCTTCACGGCACCCACCTGAGATCTTTTGAATCGGATTGATAGGAAGTTGAGATCATATTATGAGTGCATCGGCCATGAACAGCTATGAATATAGCATTGCCCTTGTGCATTCTACCACCAACTAGTATATGGGCATTTTTTTCATTGTAGGCAGCATTCTCTCCAGAGTCGCATCAAAGTTTCCAGCAGCATATGAACTCATTTATCTGAATGCTCTCGTGGCGTAGATCCGCGTATATCACACAGTTGCCTTTCACTAAAGCAGCCCCCAGTTGCCTTTCACAGCACGTTGCGCACCTGCTCGTGCTGTGCTTCCGTGCTTTTCATCAGCGGTAGTGAGGAGCTTGGTATTGCTTGGCTCATTTCTGTGCCACCCGACTGCAAAACACTTCTCCAGGATCAGCAGAGAAGGCTTTCAGCTGAGTAGTGAACGGGGTTGGAGTTGGTTTCGCAGCCTGGATGAGAACGTGATGGAAGCGTCGCAGCGCCCTCGGGGCCAGTCTCTGGGACATATGCGCTTAGAGCGCTCGCGGTCCCTCGCTGACAACGAGATTTCCGACGAGCTGCGTGCCAAGCTGCTGAAGCGCAAGAAGCTAGTATCCCTCGCATCGAGGAAGGAAGGGCAACAACTGGAACATACGCATGGGTCGCAGCAGGACAGCCCTAGTGCAACTCCCGGTCCAAGTGAGGCAGAGCTGCTGCAGGACGTGGAGTTGGTTGCAAACAGCGATCAGACATTGGAGAATACCAGGCGTAATATGCGCAGCGGCAGCACGTCGGACAATGGTGCAGCCCCAACCTCTCCAATGTCTCTGCCATGAATCAGCAAGTTTTGAAAAGTGCAAAGATGGTAAAATGCGTGATCGTCACCGTTTAATGATTTTAGGTGTTGCCAAATCTCTTTCAGAGAGACCTAGAATCATCCTTTCAGGATATGGCGTACAACTGTTTGGTTTGCTGATTGTTGGGGAGGGTGGGGGTTGATGGACTCAGACATCAGCACAGACCTGGACTCGGAGTTGCGTGATAAGCTGCTCAAGCAGCGCACAGCGCAGGTGGCAGAAGCATTCCGGGAGGCGACAGAGGATGTAAAGCCAAAGGAAAGGAGTAAGAAGCGCTATTCCATTAAGCGTGTCTCCTTCATCACCCCGAGCAGCAGTGACTCCGACACCATCGGTGACATTGGTGACAGCAGCAGAAGCAGCAGCACAGGACAGGCTTCACTCAGGAGCAAGTAAGACCCCAATATCTTGTGGCTACGCACTGCTCTCAAAGGGCATCAGGCACTCAGCACTCCACCTGAGAGCTGTGATGGTTTATATTCCAGGCACTTAGATAGTGGATATAGAGAAGCTGTGATGTCATAACCTCACGGGCTAACACGTGGCATGCCATCGCGTATGTGGCAGCACCTCGCACCTTGATATATTGATCGGGCAACCTCATGACCACTATGTGATATTAGTCATAATGAAAATGAGTCTCTGCGATAGGTGCCTTGATTTTTTGGTTGAGAAAGCTCAAGTGCAATAGAAGCGGTGGAGCAACGTATAAAGTCTTAGTTGAGTATTTTGTTGTGGAATGAGAATCTGACAGAGGTGGTGAGCAGTACGTATGGATGAAGAGGAAGATACTCTGTTGTTGTCCCCGTGCAGGTGGGCAAAGAAGATTCAGAATGTACTAGAGGTCCCACACAATGAAGGCGAGCTGTCGTCTAATCTTGAGTCCCCGGCACCTCCGCCTACCGTCCGACCCCCAGATGAGAACCCCGATTCACCGCCAGCAGCTTACCAAGACCTTTGATAAACAAGCAATTGAGCAACGTTGGAGGCTTCGCAAGCTATCATATTTTTCATAGGTGGCCCCAGGCTATCTTAATAGCATCGGGCATCTGCACTCAGACCCTTTGGCTGAAAAGCCACTACTCTCGTTTTCCTGAGAAAAGACATGTAGGAGAAATGTGTGATATATTTATACTTTAGAGTGTCAGTCAGTACGTAAGTGAGTAGGGCAGCGAGTAAGGCATGCCCCCCTTGCACCCCGCACCCCCTTGTGTACCTACAGCATCGCCTGAATTTCGCTCGGATTTCGCGGGACCTGGGTTGCTCGAAGAGGCATCGCAATACCTGCACGCATAGTTAAGCCATTGTTAGTGTGGTAGAGAGACACGCAACTAAAATTGCAAGTGACAAGCAGCCTGGACCGAGCACGGATTTGCTAAAGAAAGGCACATTACAGCAAACTATATGCCATAGCATGGTCTGAAAAGACCGGGGGGAAGTCCCGCCGGGGACAGTCCCCAGTCGCGCTGCTATCATTCGAAAAAACGTTGATTCAAACTGCAGAAAACAAGCACGTTACAGCACGGACGCAACTCTGAGCGGCAAAAGATTCCGCACGGATGAGTCCTCTATCGTGCTGCTACGCAGCCAAAACCGCAAACGACGAGATGTGTGGAAAAGGCGCTATAAAACATGCGGCCAGTAGCGAAAAAGCCGCCATCCTGCGTATAATTCGAAGAACTTAAAACTTAACGCTAAAGCCGCCGTACGCGACGAATGTACACAATGAAATGTGCGTGTTGACGAGAACGCAGGAGCACAAGGAACCGCGTTTAACAAACAGTGCCAAAATAACGGAAGTAATGAACGTAGTGAAGTACTGCTAACTGTGTAATAACGCCACCAACATCACCTGCTGCTGCTGCGAAAAGTTTGAGAAAATGTAGGTAAGCTGCGAGGCTTGTTGTTGATATTTTAAAATGCTGGTCGAGTTGCGTTTGAAAGTTCTCGTCGAGTGAGCGCACGGTACCTATATCAGCCAATCATACGCCAACGCAACGCAACAGCGCAGCGCACACCCGGAGACCGGACCCGCAAATCGGGATCGGTCAAATCGCGATCGTGTTTTATAGTATAGTGACGTACTAATGTCAGGTAATGATTGGCTGTGAAGATTCCCTCATATTTTCATTCGCCAACACCAAATTCAATGGTCAATACCTCGATATCGAATATGTGTTCATGTATTATTGGTGATACATATTGCAATGTGTCACCTAATCGAAAATGTGTCAGCTACCCCATGTTATATATGTCACCTTACATCAGTCATATATATATACATTTCTTTAGCCAATAGCTGAATTTCTGATCGGCCATGAAAAAAGGGGGGATGACTCAATTATTACGTTGAGTGGGGCTGGATTATAAAGGGAGCCGAGCCCTTCCACCTCCCACCACTATTAAGTTTTTGATTTGTACTGCACTTTCAAGCAAAGCAAGGAACTCAGTCTGCACTCGGTCGGCTTAACCCCCTACTGAAGCCCGCGGCAAGGGCTAGAGAGATCTATGTACCGCAGATTCTACCAGGTAGGATTAGTTCTGACGCGGTGTCAAAGTACTTTAAACAGCAGGGGCCTAGGCAAACACATCAACACTTGCAAGCGGTGGACGAAGGTGATGTGAAATTCTAAGCTGTCCACGTATCATTTGATCGGGTTCGTAGGATTGTGGGTAAGCCGTCCCCCGCGGTCCCACGGGTCCTCTGGATCCTCTCACCGAAAATACAGCACAGATTCCGCCGCTGAAAACCCCTTCTTGGGGAAAGCGGCTCGATTTAAGTGCTGGCACCATACTGTCCGAAGATTAGCAAGACGTGAGGTCCCACAAAAGTGGATTTATCGCGATGCTCTTTCTACAGTTAATACAGTGACTGATTGGAGTGTCTCCACTGTCTGGCAAAATTATCGGTCGTAGACTTTGAACATGGATCGCCCCTCAGGGCTAAGTGGTGTCGAACGCTGCAGAGATCTTGTCTCCTGCTTCTCCACAGCTGGCACTGACTCTGAGTGTTTGCTGTGAACCTCTTTTTTCCATGAAAACGACTGATCGGCCAATGTCATATAGAATGGCGTCATCTTTATTTGTTCTTGTATTTTCTGCCAGAAAATATAAAAGTTATCAACTTTGAAACCGAAAAACAGTCATAACTCTAGCAAAAACAGTTTTTGAAGCCGCCGTTTTGCATGTGGCATTTTCTATGTAAAGCATCCACTATAACATGCACACCCATAACAAAACAGCCGCACCAAATGTTCATCCCCGACTAGTGAGGTACAAGTAGCAAACCCCTAACTATGAAATTTAGGGTACATATAGCAAACTATAAACATAAAACATAAAACATAAAAAGATCCTCCCCGACTAGTGAGGCACAAATACCAAACCGTGTAATCTAGTACTTATTGATG
This sequence comes from Cymbomonas tetramitiformis, assembly GCA_001247695.2. Taxonomy (NCBI): domain Eukaryota; kingdom Viridiplantae; phylum Chlorophyta; class Pyramimonadophyceae; order Pyramimonadales; family Pyramimonadaceae; genus Cymbomonas; species Cymbomonas tetramitiformis. The sequence goes on from LGRX02014890.1 coordinate 7,353, forward strand.
GCATGTATTATCAAGTTATCAACTTTTTGCAAAAATGACATGACTCGTCTAGACATTGAAAGATTTTTGTTGTAAAACACCAAAAAAATCATTAAACACACACACACACACACACATTCTAAATGGCTGCCCCAAGGCTACGTAAAAGCACTAAAATAGTGTCAGCAAAAAGTGAGAAGCTGATGGGAGGCTAGCTGTAGATAGTATTGTCCTCTGTGGGGTTGCACCCGAAATATCAACAGCAGTGGCCTCAGCAACATGCCGTGCTGCTCGGGTGACACCCGCCGGGATTTCTGATGCACCAGCGGCACCATCATCATTCACAAAACCATGCGACAGGCCATACCAATCAACAGTGGCATCAGAGTTTGAATCAATAATGACTACCTCCTCCTGCACCTCCTCTGTCACGTGCACTTGACCCTCTTGCTCTGTGGCCGCAGGCATTTGCTCAGCTTGCAAATCAGTAAAATACCTACATTCTTTAGGAACACTATTTCTGGCATCTGCCATACGTTTTCTCTTAATAACCTCTTCATCAGACACGTCAGACGCCTCGAAACGGGCATCTAACCCATGTCAGAACTTGTAGGAGGCTACCACTCCAGTTTCTTCTCTTCTTAACACTTTCGGGCTTAACTATTACTAGCTATTAAACGACCGCACGAGGTATGATTACGTTTGGTCAACTATCGGACTTCGGTTTCGTAAATCCTTCAAGTTATTACTACAAGACTTCGGTTTCGTAAATCTTTATAGTTATGCTTTTGCTTTCAAGTGCATGCTTTCTATACACAATATACAGCAGTTACGGCTTTTTATGTTACAATTCTCGGTTCAGTTCTCATCCCCGAAACTGGTTACACTTAGAGTTCTTATACATTCAGGAACTCTTTCCATAACTCAACTGTACTGAGTACTCCGTACAACAGGCTAGGCACCTCACATCAACATCATTCTGATCGGTCCTACTGTACTCCGTACTGAGTACTCTTGCGTTTTGTACTTAGCCGTTTTTCTTGCTCTTGTGCTTGCCTCCTAGCACAGAACTGGAGTTGACGATACGGTTGTTAAAATACCTGCGCATAAAAACGTAAAAGTCAGCGATTAGAACATCAGAAAATCGGACGTCCGGAATTTATATCGCAGGATAATGGCATGTCAAGTCATGTGAGTCGTGCCATCACGTGGGTTAGCTTGTCCTGTCGAAACTGGAATTGGATCCAGGAAACAGTACGTTTGAAATATCCGAGTCGTACATCCGCGAGGGCGTAATAGACATCTTCCAGCGGGTCTCGCAGCGCTGCTCCGACAGCCCACGTCCATCGAGAATGAAGTCGGTGGCGAAGTTATATTTACCACTAAGTATCGTCATGCGTTTGAGAGTGCTTCTGAAGCTGTGAACTTCCTCTGCAAAGGACAATGAAAAATTAAATGAAGAAGGTCTTAGAAATAAAAAAGAATTTGTAAACCATAATATTTTAGATTGTATGGGAGATTTATATCGATGATCCGTCGAGGAAATATGTGTCCAAGCCGGCCTTGATGTCCTGCGCGCTAACATTTTTGTTGCAAATTGCTGCATCGTGAAGTCTCGCCACGTTTTTGTGACAGTACCCAATCATACCTAACTTCGTGTGCACCTTGTTTTTGTATGACAGGTAGCGTACGACAAGATTCCGCATCCCTTGCTTATTGATAACATTTGTTATCAAGTTATCAACTTTTGAGAATAATTTGGCGTGACCCAACTAGACATGGAATTTCTTTTATAGAAAATACGAAGTGTACCAGGCACACTCCTGATAACTTATACATATTTATCTTTTTATTTTCTTTCTTTTCTTTTTATGTTTTCTATTATTTTTGGTGTATCACATAGGCTTCTAGCATTATATTCCACTGTTTATTTGCATGACATATACTGGCTATGCAGCCTAGCAATACTATCACTTTTCGATATAATGTATGGTCGCAAACCTATAACATCTATATCCTTATGTTCAGTCTTGGCATACAGCCTAACACTAACATGTACAACTTGTCCTTAATTTCTCTTGATCAACACTAACTGAGGTTCACTTTTTCCAAGCTTCCCCTTTCAACATGTTGCTCTTTAACTCACTAGCAGGATTCCTAGATTGACATCTGTCATCGGCCAATTACCAGCAGCCCATGCCTGATTCTGTTACTCCTCCACCAATCATCAGGCAGATCATGATACTTGTATTGCCATTGCAGATCTTCTCCTGGAATCTACCATGAATCATTTCATTACAGATCTTCTCCTGAAATCTGCTTTGTCATCGATTATTTTCCCCACTCGCTCACTTATGTGAATATCCGATAATTCCCCATTATTCGCGAGTGGGGCATACGCCTCGGGGCATACCCATGGGGCATACGCCTCGGGGCATACCCATGGGGCATACGCCTCGGGGCATACCCATGGGGCATACGCCTCGGGGCATACCCATGGGGCATACGCCTCAGGGCATACCCATGGGGCATACGCCTCGGGGCATACCCATGGGGCATACGCCTCGGGGCATACCCATGGGGCATACGCCTCGGGGCATACCCATGGGGCATACGCCTCGGGGCATACCCATGGGGCATACGCCTCGGGGCATACCCATGGGGCATACGCCTCGGGGCATACCCATGGGGCATACGCCTCGGGGCATACCCATGGGGCATACGCCTCGGGGCATACCCATGGGGCATACGCCTCGGGGCATACCCATGGGGCATACGCCTCGGGGCATACCCATGGGGCATACGTCTCGGGGCATACCCATGGGGCATACGCCTCGGGGCATACCCATGGGGCATACGCCTCGGGGCATACCCATGGGGCATACGCCTCGGGGCATACCCATGGGGTATACGCCTTGGGGCATAGCCCTGAGCTGTGCCTCCCGGTACAACTCCTCCCCCCTCAAGAGCGGCCTATCTCCCGATGCCGCTCCCGGTGTCGTCAGGTATCAAACTCCCCGAACTGAAGATGGTGGAAGAGATGACGCAACAGCGGAGCCGGTACTGGGTACACGGCGTGAGCATCTCGCGCTCCTGGTTGTTGTGAAGACGATGGTCCAAGCTGAGCAGTTTCAGGGTGCCCTCCGGTGGCCCATTTGCATGCGCAAGGTGTCCGCGAGGTGCACTCCAGCAATGGCGTTGGTGGAGGTGAGCTAGTCCAGATACACGTCGGTTTACGATATCGCTCCCCATACTTACAGTAGGTGCAAAAAAGAGGCTGTGGCAGTTCACGAACCACTGACCGCAACCGCAGTGCATTCGGGTATCTTCCTTCAGGATTTTCAAGAAACCAGTGCTTGGGCTTCAGGTACTCAATAGCATCCAGGGTGTATTTCACACTCTTGTCTGCCCCTTCCAGATCAGGAGGTCCTCCCGTAGTGCGCGCCGGACTGTACTGGGTACATGGAGGGTTGGCCCAGATGACATCAAAGAATCCCGGTGGGTACTGAGTGGGGTCCCAGTCCTCCATTGATGCGAGATGGTCGGGTTGCCATCGTGGGTCGTTGTCGAGCGTAACTGTGCCAGGGAACACTAGCCATGCCAAGCCATTCGATTGGCATATTGTATTTACGCGTACTGGGGCAGCGAAATGGCAATGGGCTCGGAAGGGGACTCCTGAGCCATTGACTTCGTACTATGGGGAGCGAAAGCCTGGGCTCGATTATAGCTGGCAGCATATTATCGTCCACCCCTCTGGTGCGCTACGCCGCTGGGAGCGTAATAGGAGCGGCGGCTGGTTTCTGGAAGACGCCACTATAGTGAAGGCGCCGGTAGCGCCATTCTCATTACCGCTCAGCGTTGTGTACAATCAGACGAGTGTGAAACGTGACGATGATGACTATCGTGGAATTCCATACACGGGGCGTAAGGCTGTACAATCGACGCCTACGAACAGTGACGATTCGGGTACAGGCGCTGTGACCTGGAGCAAGGAGAAGCTACCAGATTCGGATGACCCTGATGACGCGAGTGTCATAGACAGTAAGAAGAAACTACCCGATTCGGATGACAAGGATGACGCGGGTGTCACAGACAGTAAGCATGACATGGATATTGCCAGTCCGAAATGGGATCCTGCCTCGCCTGAATATGATGACACCGAGGATGACGTCAGCGAGTTCGATGACTTGGTAGCTGACGATGCTGAAGAACAAGCTGAAGCTCGAAAGTTGAAGAGACTGGGACTGCAGTTGATCATGGATGATCAGGGTGAACTTATCTGGGTGCCAAAGGGCACTTCCCCGACCTCACCCGTTCAGCCAGAGGATCAGCCTATCACCGAGCAGAAGTCTGAGGCCATATCTGAGGATACCCCAGCCTCTGTGGTGGAGACTGTTCAAGTACCATCGAAGGAACCAGCTGGGGTGTCCGAAGAGACGAAGAGGCAACCCAGGAAATATCCTGCCTGTTGGACAGCTGAGTACATAACTCATTTGAAATGCACCTTAAGCAGTGACAGTGATGACGAAGAAGTGCTTGACGTGGCTCCTCGTAGGAAGAAGGCAAAGACCAACAAGGGACAATGAAATCAACTGTCTTGATTAGGATTGTCCAAATGCAGATTCTCTGATTAGGATTTGTATAGGTGGCAGATGATGATATGCTAGCCGACATGGGACAGATCGATTAGAGATATGAACTGCGCGCCTTGAAAGTATAAGACTTGAATTCTGCCCATTTGGAGGCTGTTCTAACTTGGAGTAACTATTTGGAGGAGCTGTTGCTCAACCTGTTAATTTACTGGTCAATCTTTCCTGCCATAAAGATATTGCAATTGCTTGAATTGTAGCCTTGTTCAACTGTTTATCTAGAACATTGCAATTTTGTACACTGCAAAAATTGCCGAAAACGGACCTGTGCCCCAAGATTTGAAGCAGAATTAACCTCTGACTGACCCTTGAGCTCCGGCTCGGATACAGTCAAGTGCTCAAGAAGGCTTCACTTGGAAGTGGTATTGCTCTGCGCCTTTTTGCCCCCTACCTTTCACCCTGCATGCAGACAGTCGCTTTTCCAAAACTGTTATGCTGCAAACTGGTCAGAAAGTGGGAAAAGAAGCCGCCAGCAAGTCAAATTTACCGGGATTAACAACCAGATTGACCCGAACCGAGAGTGAAAAGTGGACCATTGGCCAGATTGAGAAAAGAGGACCTCGGAGACAGTTTTAACGTAGACACAAAAATTCCTGTCGTTTCTTGATGTTTTTTTTTCGTTTGGAACCTGGCCCCGACACCTGGGTCCTCACGGATCTCTGCCTTCATGTCAGGCAATGCCAATACAGGGGCTGAGGAGAGTGCGGTCTTCAACTCGTCGAAGGCCCATTGCTGGAGTTCTCCCCATTGCCACGGTACGTCGGTCTTGGGGAGCGAGGGATTTACATACGCTTGGAAAGGCTAAGTTTTCTGATGCATACGGAGGGACTGCATAGTCCATCCGGATGGAGCACGTATGTACATGTATAGCATGCATGCAAAAACCGTATGGATTGTTACTATTACACGCATGGGCCACATATGTCCAGTCACTGGACTGCGTTTTACATGCGCGCGGAAAGACTAAGTCTTCTAAATGCATGTGGGGGGATTATATGGTCCATCCGGATGGAATACGTATGTACATATATAACATGAATGCGAAAATCGTGTGAACTGTCCATAATACACGGATGGACCAAGTATGTCCACCCACTGGACTCCTACTTACGTACGCACGGACGGAGTAAGTATTTTAAATACAC
>LGRX02014890.1:13498-31842 GCA_001247695.2 Cymbomonas tetramitiformis
GTCACGCAGTCATCCTGAAATCTTCAGGAGTGGTTGCTCCACTGTCACGTGGGCGTCTCGGCCACTGTCACGCGGCTGTCTGTTTGGACCACTGTCACGCGGTCATCCTGAAATCTTCAGGAGTGGTTGCTCCACTGTCACGTGGAAGTCTTGGCCACTGTCAGGCTGACATTTTCACAAAAGCCCTTCCTACCACCAAACACGGGGTTCCCATTATCGACAAGTTCACTGCCCGCCTCTTGGATATTAAGGACCGGGGTGTTAAGTTGAAGGAGAAACTACGAGCAGCTGAAGCACAGAAACTACATGCCCAGCAGCAGCAACTACAACAACAACAACGACCGGACGAGATTGTCTTAGCATCACTGAAGCGGCAGAACTTGATAGGGTGACCCGAGGCGAGGGAAGGTGGGCCTCTGCGAGCATGTCTATTTCTAAAGACCCGGAGGCACCAGTAGGACCAGTTCTTGCCAATGCAAATGACTGTATCGTTGCTAGCTCCGTCTCCGAGTATATTGATATTGCTTGTTCTTCATTATCATGCCACTGCCATACACATCCACAGAATGTGGTGGTGTCACGGGGGACTAGATATATAGTACTGCCTCATGGGAACAGTGACTTTAGCCCCCCCACTGTAAGGGGGTGGCAGTCCTGTCCGCCTGTGTCACCCCTCGACCCGCGGTGCCGTCTTGCCTGGCACGGTCCTGCTCAGATCAGGGAATAAAACGCCTCCCGTATATTATTCAACTATCTTCGCACTGTGAAACCCGAAGCGCCGGCTTGACAGCTTTGTTCTAGGTTTCTGTGATATATATATATATATATATACCCGACTCCGTCAATTACATATATATATTTCACTGTTCCTGTCAGGTTATCGGTTCACCACTTAGTGGGTGTTTCGATTTTCACTGCTCTAAGATCCCGCGGAACCAGCGGCCGCTTGCAGCGGAACAAGCTGCTTGCACCTAGCTGAGCGCATTGCCAGCTTCTTCATTCACCACAAACCGCGTGTTTTTTACGGCACCGGTCCATTTCCTCGAGCGGAACCAGCTCCCGGATTTCGTGCGGCATTCGCACGCCCAACCCGACGTCATTCCACGCTACGTTCTTCCAGAGATGAGCACGGACCGCGTCTCCCTCGGCAGCCGCCTTCGTGCTGCGAGGGGTTCTCATGGAGGGCATTCCTCCGCCAGCCCTACTTCATCGGCTAGCCCCGACCGTGGCGGCGCTGGAGACTCGATTGTGCGCATGTCGCAATTGACCGCCAAGCCGACACCAGTCTCTCGGGCGGCCACCTCTGCTGAATTTCACGCTGACCCTACGGTTTGGGTCTCCACGCCTGTGAAGCCCTCCCAGCGTACGGAATTCGCGGACAAACTCGACTACGCCTTCTCCTACGGCGAGGAGTTGGCCAAGCTCCTTCGGACCCACGGCTTCAAGAGCACCGTCGGCCTCACTCTTGACGGACCTGAAGCTGAGTCGGACTTCGCGGTCTTGCTCGCCAACATGGCCCATGTTTTCGGGCCCGTTTCCCGTGATGACATCGCCAAGCTTCTGGACCTGGACAACGAGTACTCCGACTACCACATCGTCCTCAACGAGCTCGTGTATGCCGTCCTCCCCACGGTCCTCCGCTCCATTGCCCTCACTCTGTATGAGGAGTCCGTGGAGGTGCATCCCCGCGATGGCCGCTGCGCGTTGCAGCGCCTTCGTTTCCATGTGGAGGGCATCGGGAACCCCGACGCACATCGCTTCTGGGTCCGCCTCAGGGCGGTCATTCTCGACGAGACCGTCGACCCCGCCCCGCAACTCGCGGCCTTCCGCACGCTGGCCGACAAGCACAAGAAGCTCCACCCGCAGTACAGCGACGCCGACATGGTCGCGGACCTCTACAGCGTCCTTCGTGCTTCTGCGGCCGTCTCCCCCCACGTCGCACCACTTTACCTGGTGGTGTTGCGCGACCTTGGGGCCAACATCCCCTTCACCTTCGCCGCCCTCACCTTGCGCATCGCCAAGGTGTATCGTGACGAATTCACCTTGGCCCGCCTCTCCGCGCCTTCCCCTCCGACATCCGGTGGTGCCGGGCGCGGTGGTGCTGGTGGCGGTGGTGGCAAGGGCGGTGGCGGCAGTGGTGGCGGTGGCAAGCCCACCGTCGGCTCCATGCATGCCCTCGGCTGGAAGAAATTGGCGCCCCCCGTCGGTGAGTGGAAACCGGTACGCAATGCCCGCTACCTGCAGTGGGAGGGCACCGGGCTCGTTTGTGTCACCTGCTTCCGCCTGTGGGCGGTGACCACGGGCCACCTCGACGCCGAGGGCGTGTGCCCCTACTCCTGTTCGGCATCCTTCGCTCCGGGGCGGGCGCCGGCGCCCGCCCCCACGGCGGCCCCTCCTCCTCCGATGTCTGCATGGCCGCCTGCGCCACCGCCGGCAGCCCGTGCCAACTCTTTGCAAGCGTTGGAGCCCCCGCCACTGGACGACTCACAGACTCCACTCAGCCGGGTGCGGCAGCCATGACCGTCCGATTCTCGGGCGTTGACCTCTGCGATGAACATTCCGACGAAGAACAGCCTGATGCAACGCCGCCAGCTTTCCATGCCGTTCACGATGACGATGACGAAGAGGACTGGCCGGCGTTCCGCTCGTCGCCTGTGTGGCTTCCGTCTTTCGCCGGCAGCACGGCTGCGGCGGTGTCGATCACCGACGTGACACCGTCCGATGCACCGGCAGAGACCCCTTAGAGCATCGGGACCCCTGCCCTTCAATCCTGCGTAGAACCACTGTTGTAAGTCGGCTGCTTGGCATTCTTGTTAGCTGGATCTCGATGTCCCCTGGACTTATAACATTTGTATCTCTAGGGTTTAGGGTTAGGATGCTGCCCCTTGGCGCCTCACCTCTTCGGGGTGAGGTGGTGTCATGGGAACAGTGACTTTAGCCCCCCCACTGTAAGGGGGTGGCAGTCCTGTCCGCCTGTGTCACCCCTCGACCCGCGGTGCCGTCTTGCCTGGCACGGTCCTGCTCAGATCAGGGAATAAAACACCTCCCGTATATTATTCAACTATCTTCGCACTGTGAAACCCGAAGCGCCTGCTTGACAGCTTTGTTCCAGGTTTCTGTGATATATATATATATATATACCCGACTCCGTCAATTACATATATATATTTCACTGTTCCTGTCACTGCCCCCTGTATGACATTCCGCCTCGATGCATGTGACAGATGACTGCATTATTCGGCTCGAGACCGCGAGTCACAGCGATAGCGACCGCGAGTCACAGCGATAGTGACCGCGAGCCACGTGTTAGAGTACTCGAGCATTACCGTAGCCGTACTCGTACAGCCTTGCAAAGCGCACGTAGCGCAGTAAGCTACATAGACTCTCTTACTCTCATATGTTATCGATCTTTTACAGACATATATCACCGTTTCAGCCTCATATTTTTGCGTACAGCGATAGTATTAAAACACGGATATACAGAATATTATACCCTGTATGTGTTTCAAACTATCTATTAAGGCGAGCAAAAAGAATTATGAGCGTCTGCTGCTCAAGTTTATTAATCATAGTGCGCTGGTCAACGCGAATCTGCGCAAACTGTGACACTCTCTATGTCTAACATCAGCATCATCATAACCCAGCGCAGCGCAGCCCCAGGTGTCACCGAGTGTCACCCGTTCCACTTCCAGAACTGTTCGCTGTGACACAGACGATCTGGTGCAGTCGCCCGTGTCACTGGATTCCCTTAAAGTCCATACTGGAGTGGGCGTAGTCTTATTACCCTTTGGTTTATGTCGCTCATGTCACCATGATCTCCATGGTCATGGTCTAATCGGTACAGTACTGTAGATACCTTCACGAGTACTTTATTACATACGATAGCATTACAGCTTTTTCCAAGTCCAAAACGAACGGTTATTCTGTGACCGTACTCTGAACCTTCCCGTTGTCTTGCCCCTTGGAACACTGGGAGAAATTCATGCAATTTAGAGAGCTTTCGCTCTGACTTCGGGCTCCTCTAGCTCGGAAACAAGTTTCTTCATATTTTACGAAGCATAAAACATGGCAGCAGTCGTGCTAGCAACCATAGAGCGAAAAAAGAATGCGGATGCAAGACGCCAAATCGTTGCTGGGCTCGCGGATAGCCAAGATGCAGCAACTGAAGGTAGTACTGAGGCTGACGGTGACGCTTCGGGTGAGTCAAGAAGGTCAGTTGAAGATTTGACAACCTCGAAGTCGAAGTCAATGAAGCTAGACAAAACGGCTTCGGCGGGAAGACCAGCCGAGAACGTTGGAGGAGGAGCAGCAGCGGCAGACGGTGGAGTAGGAGGAGGGGGAATTTCGATATCTGAGTTGAGGCATGACATAAAAATGCGTAACGACGCCAGAAGTAAGGAAGGGGGAGATGCAGAGCTCGCTCGACAGAGGAACTTGCCCTATCAACAATTTCTTCACAAAGTGTACAATGGCGCAGCCGTCCAGATATTTGTGGCAAGTCTGATCTTCGTGAACTTCATCGTGAACGCTGCAGAAGCTCAGGTAATGTTTTTGCATGTTTGGTTTCGTCCGTTGAAACAAAGTATTGAGAGCCTCGGTTTACCTGCGAGCGACTCGTCTCGTAACTTTGTCGAAAAAGCTTATTTTTTACCAGGGAAGATTGAGGCCTTCGTGTGAGAGAAGCAGGCTGGTTCCCAGTGCCTTGACTTATTTTCAGGTTTATTCCTGTTGCCGACCAAGTCGGTGCTTTAAAGGGTTTGGGACGTGCTTTCGGTCGGAGCGGTATGGAACTTGGCGACTCAGTTTTAAGAACTCTTTGCGTTTTTGCCCGCTTGCTACTTTTGCGGCGTGCACGTGTCGTGTCCTGAAGTAGGCGTTCGTTGGTTATGATTTGTGCACGTGCCTGGCAAAAACAGGTACCGCAAGAGGAAAGAGGGTCTCAACCTTTCAAAGTCTTTGAGGTGATTTTCACGGTTGCATTCACTGTCGAGTTGGTTGTTAACATCTACGCCCACTGGTTTTGGGAATTCTGGAGCTCTGGATGGAATATTTTCGACTTCGTGGTTGTTGGGGTCTCCCTTTTGGCTATTGCTCTTTCCGGGCTCCCTGCCGTTTCCATGCTACGTTTGTTACGTGCTTTCAGGTGGGGTTCCTTTACATCACTTGATTTCATGAGGGTGAGGGTTTGTGGGGATGGCCTCGCACTTTTCGCTCGAGGATTCAAAAAAGTCAAAACTTGACACGGCTTGTTGTGAGGCTGATGGAGAAAAAAATACTTCTCGAAAACGTTTGCCCAGGTCCATCTACAAAGACTGGCCGTAGGACCGTGTTTCACTATGCGTCAAGTGGGTTGACAGCCAGTGAAAATATGCGTGAGAAGTGTCTGGTAAATTTGCAAGGGTTAGGATCACAAGCTTTCCACCCCACCTTCTATTTATTTCCTCTCAACGCTAGGGGAAAGCACTCGGCGAGTTCTTGTTCGTCAAGCAGGTCGAAAGAGTTCAAGGACGAGTATCCTGCCCACTTCTTGTGATGCCCCTGGCCGTTGCCGACGTAGAAGTCTGGTGCTATCTCTCGAGAAAAAGCGTTTTGGAGGGACTGGTTATGATATGCTGGCTTGTATTGGAATTCTTCTTGGTAATCGGCAGGGTTTTCCGACTGTTTCGACGACTGCAATCTTTACGGCGCATAATCAAGGCCCTCGAGGAGGCCATTCCAGGGAGCGCGAACGCCTTTGCCATCCTGAGTCTCGTTTCTGCCATCTATTCCATCTTAGGAGTCGAATTTTTCCAGAACATTGAGTTTGAAACCGGAAATAAATACTTCGACACTTTTGGGCAAGCAATGTTTACCATGTTTCAGGTGACCCGCGACCTCAGCTAAACAAACGCTTTGTAGTCAGAGTAACCGCGCGCTAATGTGTTCCAGTAGAAATGGACGTTTATCAGTGGCAGCCGTAGTTTTGACCTCCCTATCAATTGCCCGGGGGATGCGATGGTTCCGCTATTAAGAAATTCTTTCGGTTCGAAGTACGCGATAGTACATCTCCTGCGAGCTGCTTATCTTGCCGAGACGATGTTGTTCAAGTAAAGCACTCACCTAGAGTGAAGTGTTGATCCCAAGCCCATTTATGCGACTACCATACTCGGCGCGAGAGTTGCTCACCTTTCGAGGAGTCCTACTTTGATCTCCTGGGTTCAAATTTTTAACTCGGTTTAACCTTTCTAGTTGTCAGACTGTGATCTCGCCCGAAGTCAAGTTTCTCTGAAGTACTTTGACCGCTTGTGTTCGTCTTTTGACATACGTTTTAATCAAAACCCGTGCCCTTGCACTAAAGGAGCTTCGCCTCTTTTGTCTCGGAATAAGGAGTAGTGCCCTTCCGCCTCCTCTCCCCCCCCTCCACACTCTTCCTCTTCCACGCATCGTCCAAGCCACTCTTCGTCTTTTTTCTTCTTCTTCTATTTTCTGGTGGTATCTTGTTCTTGATCGTTTGGCCGAAGGATTTTTCACTTGGATAGGGATATCTGTCCTCAGGTGATGTCTGGCGACAGTTGGGCAGAAGCCATTGCTCGCCCTTGTGTTGCTGAATATCCACTGGCCTCCCTGTACTTCGTAAGTTATATCCTAGTTGCCGATCTCATGTTGGTCAACGTCGTGGTTGCGGTCCTCATGGAGAAGTTTGTTGACACTGCCGGAGACGAGGAGGAGAACGATGCGGAGGACTTCGCTGCTGAGGAGGCAGCGATAGCGCAGAACACAGCTACGGGCGAGGCTGCCACGGTGCCCCAACTAGTTGCTATCCCAGAACCTAGTTTCCTGGTAAGGATCGACGCCTTATTTGTGTTTCTTAGGCCTCCGATTTCGCAGATCCAGAGATTTGTCAAGAGAGGTGCTTCCTAAAGATTGCGGCTGCCCTAGCTCTTTCAAATGCACGAAGTTTTTATTCTTCCCCACGTGTATGTGAGGCTTGTTGTCGATTTTCTGGTGCAGACAATAGAGGAACCCCTCGACATGGCTGAGCACGAGGCAAGGAAGAAGAAAGAAAAATCGGCGAAAGGGAAGAGTAAGGGCAGTGAGGAAGCACTCGAGCTGCTGCTGCCCATTTTTGCTCAGTTGCAACAGCAGGTGACCAAGTTGGACTCGAGGCTAGCAAACATAGAGAGCTGCATGGCAAAGCAGGACCAGTGACGGGCCTAGCAGCCATCTCTCCTTGCCTGCTTGAGAAAAATGGACAGGAGCTGCATAGGAAAGGAGCCGTACCTCATCTTCGAAAGGAAAGCTGTAACGCTCCAACTAGATCCAGTACCAGTGAGCACCTCATACTACACACTAGAGTGGGTCCTTGGGAAGTCAGGTTTCTTCCCCTGGTTGCCTAAAAAATAGCATTAGATCAAATATTCGGGAATATTTCAGCCTTAATTGCCTGTAATGTGGCTCCTGCCCCCTTCCTGATACACACGTGAAAGAGGGCTGTCTGTGGACTGTTGAGGTGTAGCGCGAATTTTATGAGCCTGGCAAACGTAGGTTATAAGTCCATATCCAGTCATCTGAGCCAAGTTGTCAGGTTGGGTAATTGTAGACATACCTGTGAGTTGATTGATATGTTTACAGGAGAATGGGGAATTGTATCCCTTATCCATCGGAATAGAGCTCTACATCAAACATGTCATATGTATAATAACATGACGGTGATTATTGAATAAGCGTACCCGGCTGCATGTATAGTTATCTTTCACAGGGCCAACAACAACGACGATCGGGACTTTGCCAAGATCAATTATGCCAGTGGGTTGTAGGTAAATACTGACATTGTGATAAAAGCAATTAGCAAGTTTTGAAGGCAGTTATTTAGGTGATAATGGTGTTTGGCATACATATGATGTAGTTTAACTCTTCGTTACAAGGTATATCTGGCGTACATGTTCGTGTCTATCAATCTACGAAAAATGCAGCAGTGTGTGTCCGGGTGCAAACCTACCCCTAAGGCAGGCAGCACTGAGCGAGTAACATACTTGCTGGAGTGTCCTGACGAACACGTGTTTGGAACTACAAGGAATCCCAAGGTCAGATATCGGATTTTTCTTAAAACTTACTTATCACTGTTACGAAACCTGTGCCCGGGGCACTACGACATATACTCGGAATGATGTTTTTGATTGAACGTGCAAAGGTACACAATTCTATTTTATAATATACTGGATCAGGGCCAGACTGAGGTGCATACGTTAGCTTGGTTCCGAGTTCTGAAGGCCAAGCACTTCTCAAGTGCTCTACTTATTCACTCGTAACTCGGGCTGCAGGGTCAACCACCCGGCCACCCGATGGCATACCACGGCACAACGTTCGATTCCTGATCCGATCGTATATCGGATCCGATTTCATTTCTAATTTCGGTTCATCATTCTCGATTCAGATGTCACATCGACGGGCTGTCACGATGACCGTCATACAGTACTGTCATACTACTGTACGGTCATACTATCATACTGTCATACCCCAGACATCTGATACTCGATTTCATCGTCTCTTTGATCCCGAAGCGAACCCGACCATCCCCCGAGGGTCTGACTAAGTACCGCGATGACTACCACACAGTACTGTCATACTGTCATACTGTCATACCCCGGACATCTGGTACTCATTCTCATCGTGATTTCAAGCCCAATTTCACTGTCATCGTGTCAATCCCAGATTACTCCCGATGACCCACACACACACATATCGGCTCACGCTGTGCCTCCGGGCACAACTCTCCCCCCTGTGGTCTTCCTCCTGGGATCACTCCACTAAGGTGCCTATCTAAGTTCCAGTTCGTAGGTTCTCTGGTTCCTTCTTGATCATCGCTTGCCTACCGCTACCAGGGCACCACTGTCATGGAAAAGGGTGCCGCTTGGAGTCTAAAGCGGGTCTTCAGTCTTGCGGAGGCGTAGATGTCGGAAAAGTTGTCGCAGCAGGGGCGCTGGTACAGGGTATACACTCGCGGATTGCCCAGCTCCAGCTTGCTGCGGATGGGTCCCCAGCTGTGCGGTTTTCGGGTGACTGCCGGTCGCCCACCTGCACGCGCATGGTGTTGAGGCAGTGCAGCGTAGCAAGGTCGTAGGCGGCGCTGAGTTTGTCCATGTGCACGTGGGTTTCATGTACTGCATACCGTACATGCAGTAGGTGCACACCAGAGTGGGAGGGAGTCGGCGCATCATGGGGCGGAGCCGCGGCGCGTTGGGGAAGCGACCTCTGGGATTCTCCATGAACCAGTGCTTTGGCTCTAGATAATCGATGATCTGCAATGTTCGCCGCACGATCTTGTCAGCCTACGGAAGATCAGGGGGGCCTCCAGTGGTACGCGCTTGGCTGTACTGCCTGCAGGGAGGGCTGGCCCAAATGACATCGAAGTATCCTGGCGGGTATTCCTCGTGGTTCCACTCTAATATGTTTTGTACATGATTGGGATGCCAGGTGGGCTCGGAGTCGAGGGTCACTACTGAAGCAGTGGGAAAGCAATTTAGAAACTCTCTTTCCACCGAGCCAGTGCCACTGAAAAGTACAAGGATTCTGGGCACACGGGTTGTTTCTGTTTGGGTCGCCAACAGCTCTGTCACCAGTGCTAATGATCCATCTTCTGCGAGTTCTTGGTGTTCCCACGGCAGAAGGGTGTCATGTTCCATCTGCTCGAGCTGGTCCAGTTCATCGCAGGGGTTGGTGATGAGATGTGCAAGCGTCACTCCGGCTTGGGCGGAGTGGCGGCCACGCTGCTCACGCCGTCGTGTGGCTTCATCGCGAACTTGTGCTTCCATGCGCAGTCTCGCTTGCTCGAAATCACGAACCGTTGCTGGAGTGGGCCTCCACGTTCGAGCTTGTCACGGGTTCTCCATTGGTCGTGGGCCTTGGAGTAGCCGGTCCAGCGAACTTTCCACTCTTCCACCTCCTTCCCTCGTACAGATCGTACTCGGCGTGCAAGGATTCGTTCGACATGTGCCTCCTTCTGGGCGTCTACCACTACCTCTTCAGGCACCGCCGGGTGGTCGCGTGCGGCGAAGGTGTCCTGACCGCTGGTGTATGGCTTGAGGCGATGTTGAGCGAACACGTCGTGTATTCGCCAGTGAGGGGGAAGGCGTAGGCGGTAGGCTACTGGGGCTCCCCTGTCGGCCTCCGGCATGGTCATTTGCATATCACTGAAGAAGCGCTCTGTCACAGGGACTGGCCCATGCCAACGCTTAGTCAGCTTCCTGCAGATGGAGCGGTCCATTACCTTCTCGGTGAGATGCTTCGCCTCTATCCAGACCAGGTCTCCGACAGCATACTCCAGCTGCCCGTGCCTGCGATCAAATTGCTCGCGCTGTCGCTGCTGAGCTAGTTCCAACCGCTGTCCGGCGTCCCGCAGTTGCTGTGCCCGGGGCACTACGACATATACTCGGAATGATGTTTTTGATTGAACGTGCAAAGGTACACAATTCTATTTTATAATATGCTGGATCAGGGCCAGACTGAGGTGCATACGTTAGCTTGGTTCCGAGTTCTGAAGGCCAAGCACTTCTCAAGTGCTCTACTTATTCACTCGTAACTCGGGCTGCAGGGTCAACCACCCGGCCACCCGATGTCATACCACGGCCCAACGTTTGATTCCTGATCCGATTTCATTTCTAATTCCGATTCATCATTCTCGATTCAGATGTCACATCGACGGGCTGTCACGATGACCGTCATACATTACTGTCATACTACTGTTCTGTCATACTGTCATACTGTCATACCCCAGACATCTGATACTCGATTTCATCGTCTTTCTGATCCCGAAGCGAACCCGACCATCCCCCGAGGGTCTGACTAAGTACCACGATGACTACCCCACAGTACTGCCATACTACTATATTGTCATAGTGTCATACTGTCATACCCCGGACATCCGGTACTCATTCTCATCGTGATTTCAAGCCCAATTTCACTGTCATCGTGTCAATCCCAGATTACCCCGATGACCCACACATACACACACACACACACACACACACATATATATATATATGTATCGGCTCACGTTGTGCCTCCGGGCACAACTCTCTCCCCCCCCCTTAGGAGTGGTCTTCCTCCTGGGATCACTCCACTAAGGTGCCTATCTAAGTTCCAGTTCGTAGGTTCTCTGGTTCCTTCTAAGTTCCAGTTCTTAGGTTCTCTGGTTCCTTCTTGATCATTGCTTGCCTACCGCTACCAGGGCACCACTGTCACGGAAAAGGGTGCCGCTTGGAGTCTAAAGCGGGTCTTCAGTCTTGCGGAGGCGTAGATGTCGGAAAAGTTGTCGCAGCAGGGGCGCTGGTACAGGATATACACTCGCGGATTGCCCAGCTCCAGCTTGCTGCGGATGGGGCCCCAGCTGTGCGGTTTTCGGGTGACCGCCGGTCGCCCACCTGCACGCGCATGGTGTTGAGGCAGCGCAGCGTAGCAAGGGCGTAGGCGGCGCTGAGTTTGTCCATATGCAAGTAGGCTTCATGTACTGCATACCGTACATGCAGTAGGTGCACACCAGCGGGGGAGGGAGTCGGCGCATCATGGGGCGGAGCCGCAGCGCGTTGGGGAAGCGACCTCTGGGATTCTCCATGAACCAGTGCGCTTTGGCTCTAGATAGTCGATGATCTGCAATGTTCGCCGCACGATCTTGTCAGCCTGAGGAAGATCAGGAGGTCATCCAGTGGTAACACACTATTCGATGAAAATGACATTATCATATGTCATTTTTGGATTTATATATATTTCATAAGAATCAGGGTTTAGTGATATTTATGCGCGAAATAGGGATACATAAAGGCAACAAGCTAGAAAAGTGCAGTATGCGTACAATGAAAACACCGAAATATGCATACATGTATCATTCTTTATTCAAATGTTTACGAGCAGAGTACTTTTCACCCTATACCGTCGAGGCATGACTGATACTATCAGTCAGGGCGGTCGACAAATCCTACTAATTTATTCAGCATTCTCTTCGGCCTCTTCTACTTCTGCTTCGTCCTCCGACGACTCAACAGTGGCTGCTTCCTTCCCCTTCCTCGTCGGTTCACTCTTCTGTTTTGGCTTCGTCTCGGCATCCTGATCGGGCTCGGCGTTGAAATTGGTCAGCCGTTGCTGCGCAGAGCTGACCATGTACTGGTCGTGGTCGAAGCCGATCGCGTTCATACCACACCTCATGGCGGCCATGGACGTCGAGCCGACGCCGCAGCAAGCGTCGAGAATCCAGTTGAGTGGATGGCCGTTCTCATCCACCTTGCCCGGATTGTCACTGAGCATGTGGCACTGGATCAGCTCCATCAACAGTGCTAGGGGTTTCTGATGGTTATTCACGACTTTGCCGTCGCGTTTGTACATCTGGTGCACAACCGGGAAGCCGCGTATAAGTGACGCGCGGCTCAGACGTTCACCGTCCCCAAAATCAAAGTTGAACATCCCCCTACATTCTGGGAAAACCAGAAGACGCGTCTTCTGAACGTCTTCTGAACGTCTTTTGAACGTCTTTTGAGACGTCTTCTGGGTCCAGAAGACATCCAGAAGACGCCCAGAAGACGTCTTCGGCGCGTCTTCTAATGTCTACCATCTTCTGGTTTCCAGAAGACGGTCAGAAGATCTTCCGGGAAGACGTCCAGAAGTTATCTTCTGGACGTCTTCTGCATGTCTTCTGGATCCCGGAAGACGTCTTCTTGATATCTTTTAGGCGTCTTCTGTACATCTTCCCGGAAGATCTTCTGGACGTCTTCTGAAACTCAGAAGATGGTAGACATTAGAAGACGCGTAGAAGACGTCTTCTAGATGTCTTCTTGATATCTTCTGGAACCCAGAAGACGTCTAGAAGACATCTTCCGGAATTCAGAAGATGTACAGAAGTCATGCAGAAGACGTTCAGAAGATATCTTCGGGACGTCTTCCCGGAAGATCTTCTGGACGTCTTCTGAAACTCAGAAGATGGTAGACATTAGAAGACGCGCCGAAGACGTCTTCCGGGCGTCTTCTGGATCCCAGAAGACGTCTTCTGGAACCCAGAAGACATCCAGAAGACGTCCAGAAGACGTCTTCTGGATGTCTTCTGCATTTATACCAAAAGTCGCTATACGTATGCGTTCAGGTTACACGCATGCAGTTCGTTGGCAGGATGATACAAATGGAACAAAGAAGAAGGTTTTTTTACAAAGCTATTTATTTACATATTTACAGTTTCAATCATCAGAACCGTCTTCACTACTAGCACTAGAAAGGATTTCCTTCGGAGACCCCGCTTCGGAGCTGGTGGTTTCGTATGCCCGATGCAAGTTCTCCTTGAAGATGGGGCGGAGGTGGCTGATGGGAACCACCAGGCCCCACTTTGACTTGTCCCCGAAGGGGTACGTCTTCTCCTCCATCGCAGTGAGAAGTTGGGACCCGAGGCCACCCGGCCCGGCGATCTTGTCGTTCGCCTTGAGGTGTCGCGATTATGAACAGCGCTGCGTCGTGGCGGGCGTCGTGGTGGCCAGGCTGCTGAGGTCTCGGGTGTGCGGGTTGGCGGAGTTTGGGTGCGCGGGTTGTTTACGGGGGGGAAATTTTAGGTATATAACGGAAGGTGGAAGGTTCAGGAAACTCGGCAGAATCTTCAGAAAAGGCCCTATTCTGAGAATCTCGAAAGTGCGCAGGTTTTTATGTGCATCCCCAAAAGCCCTGACTGGCAACCTGACGAAAAGGCGCCTGGTCAGTGAGGAATCCTCAAGGAAAAACGGCACGGAACGGCTCGAGCTCGAAAACTTCCAGCCCTCCAGAGCAGACAAGGAGAGCTTGACTTGGCAGCGAGGGCCGAGTGGACCAGTGGGCTCAACTTCTTAGGGGGGTCGAGGGTCAGCAGGCAGCGGAGACCAGATTCACAGCTTGCTCGGGCTGGCAGAAACGGTTGAATTCAGCGCCCGAGCTGGGCCAACCGGCCCGAGTGGGGATGCCCAAAACAGAAACTCACAGCCGGCACTGACGTCACAGGGGTAGGCTCAGGCCACGTCGGTAGAAGTAACCAGTCGGACACAATTGTAGCCCAATACTGCTTACGGTTTGATGATAAATTCTGGTCGCGGCCGCGATCTTCAACGGTGGCCGGGGTCGGGATATAGTTGTTGTCGTAAGGACGAAACAGCTGCCGTCGGTTGCGGCGGTCGGGATTGTCGAAAATGTGTAAAAACAACAGGGCTCAACTGTGGCCCAAATTGCCGGAAAAATATTTATTTTAGATTATTTATTGCTGATTTTAGATTAACTCTTTTTCATGTTGATTTTAGATTAAGTTTTCTTGATGTCATCCGGCTATGACCGGTGGTCCTTTTCACGACTCGTGTTCAAATAATGTGCACACGCAGGTCAAACGCTGTAGTTCCCGCTTGCCATCATGAGGAAGCCTCCAAAAAGCTTTAAGAAGGTTTGTCTCACTTGTGATAATGGTGGGCGCCGTTGTAATAGACACTCCCGGCGTGTTCTGCTTGAAAATAAGGCCCCCCACTATCAACCCACAGCTTTCAAAGGCACTGTATTCGACGAGTATGTCCAAACTGGCTTCCGGCTAAAGTTTACAGACACTGTGAACCTATGGGAGAGTGACGATAGTGACGGTAACCCTATATGGGACTTTCGTAACCGCTATGTGTATCTCGAATACACGGAGGGTATGCCTTGGGGAGGGGTTGTACCTTCACGTGGGAACTGGGGATATTCACCGTGCCAGCGACACTTGTTCTCTGGGTCGTTTCCCTTGTTTCACTACACTAACCATGTTGCAGGGTGGCAACTCGACGATATTTTGCAAACTTTCTTATCGGTGTTATACAACCGGGAAAGAAACATGTCATACATGGCTCGATTCTTGTATTGGTTATCACTATTAGCTACTAGGGAGCACCGTAGCGTCCACCATTGCTCAGCGGGCGCTATGCTTACAATTAGGCAATGTGGAAACACTATTGGCAAACTTTGTGCAAGTTGTGCTTCAGAACTAACTGTGCACAATAGGGGGTACGATTTAAGGCACGAATGGTGTGCTTCATCACCTACGGGGGTGAGTCTATGCAAATACGTTATGGTTGACTCTCCTGATTTCGCAGAGGAGTTCTTACCTTGCACTGTTGTACGTTAAATATAATGTGGTGGCCAATACACCGGGGCTGGTTTGCTTAGACGCCTATCATACATTTTGTATAAAGTAACGCAATAGCGCACTCCCTCAAAACCTTCAGAAGCTACTCTATGTTTGCACCGCGCATCGCACTTTAAAACCTTATGGCTTTCAGAGAATTGGAGAAGGGTGCCCTTGCTATCCTCTCTAGGCGACTCCATCTCCAGAACCGCGTTCTTGTAGTTTCCAAGAAAAATTATGTATTGATGTGACACATCTTTTCTGTCCTCGTGTCGCTTCACTTCGCACTTCCCGGCTAGCATGCACGACACATACAAGCACCAATCGCCGTCTCGCTTGTAATCCGCGTCTATTATTTCTAAGATTTGACCTGCTAGGATGTAAAGCTCTTTCTTCCAATACGGCTTGCTTGCACTTGTTAGCGGATCGTCCATGTAAACTCCTTTTTTCTTGTGCCAAGGGTGGGGCGTCCCGAAAGCACATGTGCCATCTAGCTTAGGGGCAAACCCCTCTTGCTGCACTGTTCTCCCCATGTTAAACCACCACCCAACATTCCAACCCTCCTTCCCTCCTTTCTTGCCTTTTGCCTCGTTTGCGCAGCCACGCTCTATTATCTTGCACGTTTGTGCATGCAACGTTGCTTCAAATTCCGTGAGTAGCACCTTTAGCCTTTGGTTATCACTTATGAGCACCGGCCGCCTGTTTCCGCGAATCCCACAAAATAAGTCCTCGATCCTTGAAAGATGCAACGTTGTGCTCTACGCCATCATAAATAAAAGGTACGCTCCCAGCACTTTCCGGGTATCCTCTGTCTTTGTACAGCAATTTGTGAAACTCACTAACACTTTTCTTTAGTAAAACTTTTGTTGTCGCTGAGTTGAAAAAATATACCAGGCTTCAACTTCTCCTAAACTACGGTCGAACCCCGGATACTTTGCAGGCGGTAGCAAAATCTTTAAGCCAAGTCTTTGGAACGCACTAGCTCTACTATCCCCAACCACAGGACGTTCGAACGAATGCAATAGCTTCAAACACACGATCGAGGCGTTGGATTGAAGACACGCAGCTAACAAAGGTTCGCACTTCCCTCTTGCATATGGCAAGGACGATATTATGATGTCTACTTGCGGGTTGAATTCTTCCCACTTGATTTTCTCTAAGTCTAGGCGTCTTATGCCTTGCGCAGGATGCTTATCGCTCAGAAAGATCGTCTTCGGTTTGAACCGAACTAGGTTGTTGTAAACGTAGCGAGGTCCCTTACCACAGCAAAAATCCCCAATTTTTTTTCCGTGAAACAAACTGCCAATAACTGCTAATAGAGGCGTGTATTGTTGTGCGATTGTGGGATAAAAACTAGTGCCTTTATCACATACCCTTGGTATCGTTATTTTAAATGGTAAATTTTTCATAGGAGCACACCTCGTTGACAACGCACTCCGTTTTCGTTTCGGAAACAACTTCCTCGCGTTGTCGTCGTTTGCATTGTCGTTCGCATTGTTGTCCACAACGCGCTCCGTTGTTTCATACGGTTCAATCTCGTCGCATGTCGCAATCTCCGCGTTCACATTGTTTTGCCCTATGGGTTCAGTAGGTTGGCATACATCGGAGAGTGTTGGCGACTGGTTTGAAAAAAGGATTTCGTCCACCCATGCGTCGTAAGCTACCATTGTATTATGCCTATCACAGCACACTTCGAGCCCGCTGTTCGTAGGCCGGATTGAAGCTAACGCGGAAAAAAATAAAGCAAGTTGACCTTCTTTAATTGCATTCTCACTCCCTAAGATATGTACGAAATATGATTTCAACAAAATCAAGAGCTCTCCAACTTTATATTGCGAATACCCATTTCTTCCGCCTATGGACTCGAATTGCGCAGGCCAGTAAATTGGGCGTATCTGTTCGAGCTTTGCATACGGTCCCAATATCATTGCCACTACTCGCCGTAAATCTTGCTTGCTAGGTGCTTTCGGACAGCATACACCGCACTTATCACGAGGCATCTTTTAGTTAGTCACAATCGGTCGTAAATCGGCAACTTGTTTCTCAAAATACTTCCCCCTTGCAACTTTCCGAGTCGCGCCAGAAACGGTATCCCAGTTATTCACGGCCGTGAATTCTAGATTCACGGCCGTGAATCTTTCCGAATGGAACCAAAAACCGTTCGATTTTAATCGAACGGGTTTTGGTTCCATTCGGAAAGATTCACGGCCGTGAATCTAGAATTCACGGCCGTGAATACGCATCTCTTGAAGGGGTTAGGCGGGCCCAACAGACAGTGAGCCGCAAAAAAACCAATACCCGCACAATCACAGAAACTGTCGTAGATAACTCTGGGGCCACGTCTTATTATTTAGTACTCATATCTTTTTTCGGGGGTGGGTGTTGGGAAGGGGGGGGTGAGGTGGGGGAGGGGGTGAGTGGGGCCGGGAGAGGGGGTTCGGGTGGGGTGGGGCGGGGGGGTCGGGTGGGGGGTGTTAGTGGGGGGGTCAAGGGGGGGGGTAGTGGGGGGAGGGGGCTTGGGTCCCAGTTATTCACGGCTGTGAATTTTAGATTCACGGCCGTGAATCTTTCCGAATGGAACCAAAAGCCGTTCGATTAAAATCGAACGGTTTTTGGTTCCATTCGGACATGGAATTCACGGCCGTGAATCTGGAATTCACGGCCGTGAATCTGGAATTCACGGCCGTGAATATGCAAGTTAGTGGCGCTTGTATTGCCTTTCGTGAAAGTTGAAATATATTATAACCCGAACGTAAATCGTAACGACTATGGAACAATCAACACTTGCCGAGCTCTGCGAATGCGGACAGTTAAACAAGAAGGGAAAGCTCATTGAATGCAAGCAAGACCCGTTGACTATGGACCACGCGGGCAAACCATGCACACGATCTAAAAGAGGCAAGGGCGAGTTGAGATGCGCAAAATGCAGCGGTCAACAAAAAAAGAAAGAGCCTGCCGTCAAGGAAACATTTTTGGACGACTTTGACCGTACGCGAGCTATAGGTTTCGCTAACACCTTCGTGGTGTCTTTACCAGACGAGTCGCGAGAACATCTGGAAAGGCGGTATTCGTGTATGTGGGGGAGGCCGTGAACAAGGTCCCGGACTGGAAAAATCTTCCTCCTGGGGTGGTAACCCTCACTGGAGGAAAGCTGGAGGTGTTTCACGAGTCCGCGAAACACGGGGGGGGGGAGTGCAGACCGACTTCTACGAGCAATATCTCA
>LGRX02014891.1:0-22435 GCA_001247695.2 Cymbomonas tetramitiformis
GCTGCTGTGTTTCCAAACCCCTCAATTCAGAGAGGCTTCCTTGTAAAAATTGGAAAACAACTTATGCTGAAGAGAAGCATAAAATGATAATTTATACTCAATTCATAGCTGTCGCCACGGGTTTACTTACTACGTGAACTGAATTTACACAGAATCTGGCGACATTTGCACGTTCTTTCGCTATCATTGCACTGTGTTCGAAAGCCGCCGGAAGCAGTGAGATGGTTGGTGACTGTTTTCCTAGTGGATGGGGGTGAGGGACTGGTCAAGCCGCATCTCACTTCTTGTCTTCGTGATATCGTTAGGAACACTTCAACATACTATCACGTGAGGTGGGTCTTCCGGAAGAATTTATGAGAGCAGAGTTATTCAATACAAAACTCCATCAAGCATTCCCCTGGTACGCTCCTGTAATACCACATGGCACAATCATGCACAGGGTTCAGTGCAGCTTGGTGCAAATCTGTGATGCATTGACGAAGGGAATGCGAGCGAACTCATGCCGATAATCCGATGCTTGCCCTGTCCAGCCACTGCGGATAGGCACCGCTGTGATGGCAGGCTTTGACCGTCGCGGAAACACATGATTGTTGTGAACCTCCCGCAGAATTGGTGTTGGCAGGTAGTCCTGATCTGTTATGGATTGCATACATCCTTGGCGATCAAATTTGATTGATATTCGTACCATTTCATCAATTTTGATATCAATTTGTGTCTATCGCCAGTACGCTTGTAAGTGAGCAAAATAGCAGCATCTATAGGTTCCCCAATCGAGCAGAGTTGAATTGAGCAAACCAGTGTTGTCCTATTGGTCAGTGGACAAATCGACTAGAACTTGTTTTGAAACATTGTTTATAATGTAGAGTGAAGCAGATATTGTGCATACTGTTAGTTGCATACAAATGTCGGTGTTTGCCCTGAATTGTTAACATCTCTTTACGGCCAAGCTACTTGCAGCAGCCATCGCTATATGACGATTATAGTCTACGTAAACATATACTTGCCTTCTGTCATCGAATTGCATGGTAGGGACCCAAACTCCATACTTGTGAGCAATCCGTTGCTGAAGATGGTAGTCAATCTACGTTGGCATATCACATGGGCGAATTTATCGCGGCGTGTTTGCCATGTTGAGGTCGGCTGGCTTTTACTCAAAGATAGAATGTGGTGTATGCAAAGGTTTTACAACACTTGAAGCCATTTCCCACGATTTCCTTCATGACATTTACTCATTTATTCCGGAGTCATTAAATGTTATGTCTAACGGACTTAATGATATTACTTTTGCTATTAAAAATATCATAAATATTCTTACAATTCTATTTCATCGATAACACCTGATGGGCCTGTTTAAATTCCATTTCATTGACCCATGCAAACTGGTGAGGTATGCGGTAATGTCCGCACCTATTCATTTGAAGACTAACGCCACTGTATCCAGTCAACCCGTAGACAAGAAGAGCGATGCACACACAATTAGGCTATCTACAGTTTGCACATTTACTTCGGATATGCCTGGCTTGCAACCAACTTCTTTCATGACTTCCTGAGTCTTGTTTAATGAAGACGAGGCCAGAGACAGCTGTGCAATCATTCTATGGGCACTTATTGTAAGAGCCGCTATAGGCCCCTCTCACATGCAAAACAGCCCCCCATTTGGGGCTGCCTCCCTCTCCAGAGAAACTTCAAGTTCAAGCCGAAGCCGATGCGCATCCCTCTGGAGGTTGTCGAGTTCAATTCTGAGATCTGCCTCCTGAGGGTACAACCACACGCAGCAAAAAATCCTCACACCTCCAAATGACAAAATGTGGATTGTATTCTCAAGCCGTCAACAGCCCTTTCTCTGAGCCGCACTCATCAATCTTGATACCTGCCCATCTCATCAAGTCAATCGCCAGTACGAGAAATAATTGATCTCAAATGCACAGCGCATTCCCTTCAATGCAGCATAACCCTGAAAACCCAGCAGGAGCTCGCAGATGACCCAAGACACCTCCTCTAGCTTTACGTCACTTGCCGAGCGCCACTGAATAGAGAATGTTGCCAAGGCCGCCCTCGCCGGGTCAAATGGTATTCAATCATCTTCAAGTTCGAAAGTAGCCCAGAGGGAAATGGATCATAGGGATGACCGGAAAACTCGACCATGGCATAGCCACAGGGCTCTCAGAGAGACACCATCCACTGCGAGCAAAGCCGCCGTGTAATTGAAATGTGGCAGCGCACCCATCTGGATACCGCTTCGCCAAACAACCCTTCGAGGCATGCAGCCAACACAGAGACTCGCTGAATGTGCACCCATCTCCGTAGCAACTTAATAGGTCCAGTTTCCCATCGAGGTGTGAGCAGCATGGGCATGCACTGCACGATGGCCGATGGAGGTACAATCACAGCTTTGCCAGATTCCACGCCAAGCAACTGGGTCCATGTTCGCCTGTCACGCACGCCAGTAGTTTTGGCAAAACGTGCTGAATTTCCATTCTCCGAGTTTGACAAACTCGAGGGCCTGGAGTTCGAGTTTTGTCCTTTTGTTCTAATTCCGTTTTCTGCCGGACGTCGCCTCAGCCACTGGAAGTAAAGCAATCAAAAGCTCGATCATTTTTGGAGCCGATACCAAGCTAGCGAGCGGGCCGAGAGGAGGAAGTACCTGCGCCTTCAACCTTGGTACCTCGGAGTCTTCCGGTTCTGATGCAAAGCGATACCTCCTCACCACCGCACAAGTGCTTCTCAGGCTTTCGCCTAAATCTACTCCACAATTACACCGTCAATCCACACGTTCTGCCTCAATCTCTCTTACACTGAACGGCATGAGATCGGCCAACAAAAGCCAGCCCACCATCATCCCAGTGGATGTGAGAAGCAAATCAGGAGCAGGGCGGGGCCGTGACAAGATACCACAAACTCATACATGTTCCCAACCCTGATGCAAAGCAGCATGGAAAGATGAAACGAATGACCGATCATCGCCCAACAATTGTTGGTCTCTGGGTAACGGAGTAAGCGGACCCTGCTGGCATGCCCCCCAGTGGCTCCCGGTCGATGGATGGGACCTGTTGGTCCATGGTTATGTCATGAATGCAGTCACACTACACAGCATGGACACCCCATGTCAAAAAAGGAAACATGCGGGCACCTAAGTGCTCCCCACAAAATTCAAGGGAGAACACAGAAGTTGTACATCACCACCTTCTGCCTCTCCTCGCAGCACGCCAGACGAATCTACCGAGCTCTCCAAGAGGCAGTGCCCGCCAGAATGGCACCACAGGGATAACCGCCTCCCAAAGCCCACTTCCACCCGGCGGCCGTCCCCGTTCACAGCGATCCGCCAGTACTTCATATCAAGGTCAAAGAACACAAGTCCCCCGGCATGTGTAATAACCATGAGCACTGTACACGGAGAGAGAGCTAGCGTCAGACGAATCCAAGACACTCCCAAAAAGCGAGCCGTAGACGAATCTCCGACGCACTCAAAGAGGCAGTACCCATTAGAAGGGTACCACAGGGACAGCCACATCCCATCATCCAAATCATTCCAGTGGCCGTCCCCGTTCACAACGAGATGCCAGTGCCCCATAAAGTGGGTGTCGATCACCAGTCCCCCGGCAGGTGAAAAAGCCCCAAGGCACTGGACATAAATAGAGCCAGCCGCAGACGAATCCCCGACGCCCTCAAAGAGGCAGTACCCGCCAGAAGGGTACCACAAGGACAGCCACATCCCATCATCCAAATCATTCCAGTGGCCGTCCCCGTTCACAGCGATCCGCCAGTACCCCATAACGAGGCCGCCACAACCAGTCCCCCGGCAGGTGAAAAAGCCCCAAGGCACTGGACATAAATAGAGCCAGCCGCAGACGAATCCCCGACGCCCTCAATCTCTCTTACACACGCGTCTCAGAGTGTAATGGCACAAACCATAAAGGGCACATGCCTCCACACTTATCGCAGCGTGCACAGCCTAACAAGTGGCAGCGTCGCCCTGCAACCGCAAACCAGCCATTGGGGCACTCGATACCCTAACGCGGGCTTTGATATGGGCAGCTACAACAAGGGTTCCGATACAAAAGCCAAGTTGATCCTGTCAAAGGTTCTGCATCGTCCATGTCTGGCGCAGAAGCCTGCAGCAGGCTGCATACGGGCGCACAGCTGCCGGTGGAGGAGAGGGAGCGGCCGAGGCGATGCAGGCGGAAGGTGCGGGGGCTGAGGGAACCTGAGAAGGCGAGCTTGAAGAGGTAGATGATGCCCAGCAGGGCGAGGCCATACACGAGAGCAGGGAGCAGCACCAACAAGTGATCCCACGAGGTGCCAAAAGAAGCCGCCAAGTCCTGGCGAGGACCAAGCAAGGTGAGTGGCCCGAGCACCCCCCACGCCATCGCCACCTGCATCCCACAGCACCCCCCCCGCCATCCGAGCCCGCACTAGCCAGCGCACCCCTTACAACCCTCCGCAGTGCAGCTGAACACGGCCGCCTCAGATCCAACCGTGGACAATGATACTTACAACTCTCCCCAGTGCAGCTGAAGACAGCCGCCACAGATCCAACCGTGGACAATGATACTTCCAGCCATCAGTCCAAGTTGTCGGGGGCAGGCTGGGGCGGAGGGGGGGTGCACGGGCGCCAATTCATGAGCTGCAGGCTGGGTCTTCTCACCTTCATCTCCTCCCTCAGGACTTGCTCGCGCAGAACGGTGATCTCTGACTGAAGGTGGGTGATGTAGGCAGCGCTCCAGTTGGAGGTCACCTCCACGGGCTCCATCGCCTCCAGATCCACCAGTGGCGCGAGCTCATCTCCCGCTGCCCTCCCATCGTCTGCCGTCTCCGTTGGCCTCTGCTGAGCTGTCATCTCTGAGGCCGCCTTGCGCTTCTCCCGGAGCCGTTGCTGCACCCTCCCCACACAACCAATCATCAGCTCACAGGATGGGGATGATGCCACCGGGGAAGGGGGGCTGGGGCGTAATTGGCGCCATCAGATGCAGGAGGGTGGGGAAGGGGGTGCTGGAGGTGACCCACTTGCTGCTCGAGAAAGGCTGAGGCTGCCTCCGCCTCCCTGATAGCCTCCATCTCAGCCTGCTGCTTCGCCAAATCAGCCTCCAGCTCTGCCGCCGAGCGCCGCTCAGGCTGCCGCAGCGCATCATCCGAGGGTACTGGGGAAAGCTGCTGGCCCCCCCATGGCAGAGAGCCTGCCACGGAGATGACCGCCAGCAGCACCACGAGCCATCCAATCGCCAGGGTCCACGTTCGGCGCTGCTCTGCCGCCGACTCGGCAGCATACTTGGCAGCTGAAGCGGCGCGCGGCGCTGAGGGCGCCGGGTGCGGCCGCTCTCGCTCAACCAGTGTCTGCAGCTGGCGGTGCAAGTCTCGAACGACGGGGGCCCTCCTCCTCCGCACAAAACTCTCCACTTGCCCGGCAGAGGCCTTCCGGGCCTGTGGGCTCAGCTCCCCCCCCATTGCTTGACCCTCGCCGTTGTCCCCACAGATTCTGGAACTGCTTCGGAAACTGTCAGAGCTCGGGGGAAGCAGCAGCAGGTGAAAGCTCCACAAGACGACGCAGCACTGCCGTGTCCCGAGCTGACAGTGCCCATGCTTGCAAGGACCACCTAGAAGTCCTCCGCTGAGCGGGCGATCGGAGGCTATGACCGAGCTCACGAGCTCTACACCTCTCCGGGCCACCGGCTGGGTGTCCGCTGCTGCCGGCCGTGCTACCTCCATCTCGAGTGTTTCCTGTCGAGGGATAGGGTGCCAGCTGTGTACCGCGATCCGAAATGTCTGAAAGGTATTTCGTGGCTATCTTCTCCGTGAGATGTCCTGGCTTGGTTGTGAGGGGGGCTCACCTGGGGGGGGTCTGGAGAGGCGGTCACGTGCGATGAACTGAATCCGCTTCTCTTGTCTCCCGATTGCCACAGCTGCACCCGAGACCCTGCAGCTCCCTTCGATGCCTCCTTCGGCGCTCCCTCGGCCCCAGACCTTGGAGCATCTGCACCTCTGGGCGCCTCAGCGCCTAGCCTTAGACCGTCTGCACCGTTGGATGCCTCGGCGCCTGGCCTTGAACCATCTGCACGCTTGGATGCCTCAGCATCTGCCGTTGGAACATATCCACCGTTGGATGCCTCAGCATTCATTAACGATGATGCACTTTGCTCCATTCTCTGCATGCCAGCCACCCCCACGGCGGTCCCTGATGTGGCCACCGGTGTGGCTGATTTCGATTTTCGGAGATTAGCGTCTGCATCTCCCTTTGGCTGCCAAGCCACGCCCCCCACAACAGGTCACGATCTCAGTCATGGTTCATCTCAGTCATGGTTGATCTCAGTCATGGTTTTGGTGCATTAAATCATGCTCCTGAGCTGCCTCGACGTGGCAATGACCACACCCAGCGACTGGCAGCCGCTCGATCACCTGCCTCGACGTGGCAATGACCACACCCAGCGACTGGCAGCCGCCCGATCACCTGCCTCAACGTGGCAATGACCACACCCAGCGACTCGATGCAATGAAGCAATGCCCTCTATCTCTTCCCCTCTCCAGCTCGTTACATCATCCAAACTACTAAGAATAACCATCAGTATTTATTGGCGTGCACCAAATATTCTAAAATAAATGGCAGTGCCAATGGATCAGCTGCATAAAAATGTATGCAATCAACCCGCCCGAAGATTTTGACCCACCTGCACGTCCCCCTAAACCCCCCTGCCTCACTGTGAACATTTCTTTGACTCTCACCACACTGCGCTGAAGATCGGAGGCGATGCATCTCTGCACACCAAGGCGCACAGTCCCGGCATCCGGGATGTAACAAACTGGCAAACTGCAACTGAGCTTCGGCAACTCAGCACTTCGGAGCGTCAGGACGTGCGAGGTCCGGAGCTGCAAAGCTGCAACTACAAGTTCTGGCATCGAAGGCGCTCTCTCGCACAAAGAGCAAAGCCACCTGGCGCCAGCCTGGAGAGGAGAGCGCCCCCCGGTGTGGGTCATCTCCGAGGCTGAGGCGGGCACGAACCGGAATTGAAGATTCGGAAACAACCCGGGTGAACGACCCACGCGCACCATTGCCGGCGGGCGCGACGTCCACTGCCACCCAGAACCCCACCTCCCACGTCCATGACCGATCTGGGTTATGACGCACTGCGAGGCAGAGCAGCGAGCAGGCAGCGAGGAGGGGGGCACAGGCGGTAGGCACACACAAACCTAATTTCTCCAGGCTCTTGTAACTTAAGGTAGAATCCAGGTGGCGGACGGTCAAAGCAAGCTTCAGCTGCGCAGGCTCCTTTGTGGTGCTGCGCCCCCACGGCAACTGCCACACGTCAGTGATGATCGCTCCTCCCCCGGGTTGCACCAGTAAGTGAGGGCGGCTCTCGTGGTGTGGCTGCGATGAACAGTTTGAAGGCTTTTGAAGCTCAGTCTCCAGGAAGCGAAGAGGTACTCCGCAGGGAGTGATTTAACGGCAGCAGGAGCTAGGCCCATTACGAGCGAGGTCCTGGAACTACTTTGACGCCACTGGTGACCGGCGATGCCTTTGACGCCGCTGGCGACCGGCGATGCCTTTGACGCCGCTGGTGACAGGCGATGCCTTTGACGCCGCTGGTGACCGGCGATGCCTTTGACGCCGCTGGTGAACCGTAGAAGACTCAGTGTTGTGGTGTTGAGATACTTTTGGTGCACTGAGTAGGAGCAGGAAACGATGGACAGACACTGACAGGGCTGGGTGACAACTCAACGGTGCAGAATGGACGATGCTAAACGTGACTGATCAGAGCAGAGTATTTGAACGAGGAATGCAGAATAATGGTGCACCGAAGTATAGTACAGCGCGATGGACTGACTGCGTACAATCGTATGAGACTGTGGCGCTGTGTCGTGTTGATTGACACGTGGCAATGTAGAACTCACTTCTGCGCAGTGGCGGGAAGCTCCGGTTAGCTTCTGCGATAAAAGGAGTGCAACGAGTCTGTGAAAACAATTCTCGTATCAATTCCTATCATCACTCCGTGTTGTACAAAACAGTATATTCATGTGGAATATCATGGTGGAATGAAATGATAGTATAAGAGAGTACTCGTAGGAGGTCATGTTTCCTAATCTCCTTCTTCGGGCTCCGCGGGCGGGTAGTCCCGTGCTAGTGACACGAGGGGCAGCCGGCGACGGCATCGTTCTGAGAAACCCCTGCTGGTATATGCAGCTCGCTAAGCATGAGAGACACGCAAGGCAGCACAGCCCAGTGGACAAATGCGGCATAAGGGGGGACTGCTCACGTGTCCGCTTTGCCAGAGCTGAGAGTGTACCACGCCGTTTCAGCGCGGCCGTCACGGGCACTCTGCGCCCAACACACACCACGTGGCATCCCCCGACCCTCAGTGGCCCTGACTCATCGCAGCATCCGAAAAAGTATGGCATGCTGCGCTCCGCTCCGGGACGCATGGGACCCCTGCTTGCATGGCCGCCCGCCGTGTCCTGATGGGCAGCTGTGAGAGCCAATGCTTCCAACAACCCACCAATCCTTCCGCCTGCATCTGGGGCGACAAGCGTCATCATGCCAAACGTGTGTGAGAGGGAGTGTGACCGCTGGAGACACGGCCGTGCTGCCAAGGCAGTATGAAAGTGCCTTCATGGCGGCACTGCATCGTCCCTTTGTTGCGGCAATCCGCCCTCCACACTGAGGCATGCAAGTGGGGACGCTGCATGTGGCGCAGCACCCCCCTTCCCCTTGGAGTGTGTGCGCTGCATGTGGCGCAGCACGCCCCTTCCCCCTTGGTCTTAGGCACGGTGTGGTCCCACCTTGTAGAGCTCCATCAAAGACAGCTGGCACTTGCCGGCTGTCGCGTTACTCTGCGCAGGATCGCAAACGCCCCGCCTCGGGCTCGGCACAAATGGGTGCGGCGAAGAGGAGTTTGGGAAGGGGCAGGGTGGGACAAGGTTCATAAACCTGCACAAGTTGTGCAAACACCGTGGCACGGAGGCATGCACGAAGCAGCATCCCGATCATTTGTCATAAGAATATCGGGCTGCTATCCCTACGCACCACCTCGGGGGGATCTCCTACTATCTAGGGCAGTGGCGCCCCCGTGTGCTACAGGTAGCATCGTCTCCTCTGCTGCCAACCATGGCAGCAAATTGCATGCATTGACTGAGTTTCCAGACCTGAAGCTGGCCAGCTGTCAGAATGCGCTGCTTTCACATTTGCACTTGAAGTAATCACGATCTACGGTCCCAGGGTGTGGTGGGCTGCTGAGTGGCAGACCCGGAAGACGCCGCCGTCCTCAAACAATTCAAGTTGGAGAAGAGTGCTGCGCGCGTCCTCCACCACGAAGTCGAAAGTCATGACTGACCCCCTGCATTTGCCCAAACAACACACTGAACGGCGTGAGATCGGCCAGCAAAAGCCAGCCCACCATCATCCCAGTGGATGTGAAAAGCAAATCAAGAGCAGGGCGGGGCCGTGACAAGATACCACAAACTCATATATATTCCCAACCCAGATGCAAAGCAGGAAAGATGATATGATGTGACCGATCATCGCCCAACAATAGTTGGTCCCAGGGTTACGGAGTAAGCGGACCCTGCTGGCATGCCCCCCAGTGGCTCACGGTCGATGGATGGGACCCGTTGGTCCATGGTTATGCCATGAATGCAGTCACACCACACAGCATGGACACCCCATGTCAAAAAATGAAAACATGCGGGCACCTAAGTGCTCCCCACAAAAATCAAGGGAAAACACAGAATGTGGACTTCACCACCCTCTGCCTCTCCTTGCAGCAAAGGCAGACGAATCCACCGAGCTCTCCAAGAGGCAGTGCCCGCCAGAATGGCACCACAGGGACAGCCACATCCCATCATCCAAACCACTCCAGTGGCCGTCCCCGTTAACAATGAGATGCCAGTACCCCATAACGTGGCTGTCGATGACCAGTCCCCCGGCAGGTGAAAAAGCCCCAAGGCACTGGACATAAATAGAGCCAGCCGCAGACGAATCCTCGACACCCTCAAAGAGGCAGAGGGTAGAAGGGTACCACAGGGACAGCCACAATCCATCATCCAAAGCACTCCAGTGGCCGTCCCCGTTAACAACGAGATGCCAGTACCCCATAACGTGGCTGTCGATCACCAGTCCCCCGGCAGGTGAAAAAGCCCCAAGGCACTGGACATAAATAGAGCCAGCCGCAGACGAATCCCCGACGCCCTCAAAGAGGCAATACCCGTCAGAAGGGTACCACAGGGACAGCCACATCCCATCATCCAAAGCACTCCAACACACTGAACGGCATGAGATCGGCCAGCAAAAGCCAACCCACCATCATCCCAGTGGATGTGAGAAGCAAATCAAGAGCAGGGCGGGGCCGTGACAAGATACCACAAACGCATACATATTCCCAACCCAAATGCAAAGCAGAATGGAAAGATGATATGATGTGACCGATCGTCGCCAAACAACTGTTGGTCTCTGGGTTACGGAGTAAGCGGACCCTGCTGGCATGACCCCCAGTGGCTCCCGGTCGATGGATGGGACCTGTTGGTCCATATGGTTATGTCATGAATGCAGTCACACCACACAGCATGGACACCCCATGTCAAAGCACTCCAACACACACTGAACGGCATGAGATCGGCCAACAAAAGCCAGCCCACCATCATCCCAGTGGATGTGAGAAGCAAATCAGGAGCAGGGCGGGGCCGTGACAAGATACCACAAACTCATACATGTTCCCAACCCTGATGCAAAGCAGCATGGAACAGACTCCAACACACACACACACACACTGAATGGCGTGAGATCAGTTGACAAAAGCCCCAGTGGATGTGAGAAGCAAATCAGGAGCAGGGTGGGGCCGTGACAAGATACCACAAACTCATACATATTCCGAACCCAGATGCAAAGCAGCATGGAAAGATGATATGATGAGAGGGTGGAGGATGCGCTGGCATGATGCAAGGCGTGGTGAAGGGGGCCTTCAAGGGTTGCCGCAAGAAAGGAGAGGGGTGAAGGCACACCAAGTGCAGATGCCGTTCTTGCATTTGGTGGAGGGCAACTTCTTCGTGACTGTGTCCTCGGAGATCACGATCGTGGACACCTTCACCCCCACCGGCGAGGCGGTGTCGATGCCCTTCGCTTCCACACCTTCGATGCTGAGTTGCGCATGCTGAGGACGAGCCCCCTCGCCAACGCGCATCCCCACCCAACCGGGTCAGGCGCCTCCGGAGTGGAAGAGACTCGGGGGAGTCAAGGACTTCTCCTCGAGGGGCGCTTCAAACCAGCACCTCTTCATTGCTCAGGGAGCGGGTTAGGACTTTAATCAAAGGCCTATGATTTGAAGGTAGCTCTTGAGGCCCTGTATTAGGCGTGCAGCAGCGAGACACACCATCGAGGGCAGCTGGAGGGAAGCCGGAAGAGGGCATCGGAGCGATGAGGAGAAAAGTGTGAGGGAAGGCGAAGGAGGGCATAGGAGCGATGAGGAGAATAGTGAGAGGGAAGGCGAAAGAGGGCATCGGAGCGGTGAGGAGAATAGTGTGAGGGAAGGCGAAAGAGGGCATCGGAGCGGTGAGGAAAATAGTGTGAGGGAAGGCGAAAGAGGGCATCGGAGCGGTGAGGAGAATAGTGTGAGGGAAGGCGAAAGAGGGCATCGGAGCGGTGAGGAGAATAGTGTGAGGGAAGGCGAAAGAGGGCATAGGAGCGATGAGGAGATGGTGTGAGGGAAGGCGAAAGAGGGCATCGGAGCGGTGAGGAGAATAGTGTGAGGGAAGGCGAAAGAGGGCATAGGAGCGATGAGGAGAATGGTGTGAGGGAAGGCGAAGGAGGGCATCGGAGCGATGAGGAGAATAGTGTGAGGGAAGGGGAAAGAGGGCATAAGAGCGGTGAGGAGGACAGTGGGGAGGCCGAAGAGGACACCGGAGCGGATAACCTGGAAGGAACAGTGGAGAGAGCCGTCCCAGAGCGAACAGATGCCGACATTGCAAACACTTCTCATTCCTAGCCTGGTCTTATCCCACGATATCGATGTTTGTTTGTTACAGTCAGCGGCCACGCCGGAATGTGGCAGCACACTGGTCGCATAGCAAGAGAGTACACGCCCAAATATGGCGTAGCCTTGACGTACAATGACATAGCCGCTCCCACATTTGCCAGCACCTGGTCGCACGGAGAGACGCCGCAGCCTGAAGGTCGATGGTACACGGCAGTAAACCCCACTAAGAGCCTTGGAGGCCAGAGAGGCTTCGATGTGGCAGAGAAACGAACCGTGTAGGGCGTGTAAGTTACGGATAGCACAAGCGAGCCGGACACGGCTACCTTGCTCAACTTGTCATTTGAGCCCAAGGTATAAGTCTGGCGGCGGATTGCCTCCTGGTGGTGCGAGTGGCTGGGGTCCATAAAACGATCCAGCGCCACCTGGAACAAACCACGATGCATACACCGTGATACCGAGCTGGAAACGGGTTACCGAGAGTGAGATCGCGCCTTCACTGCGCCCGAATGGTGTTCCATAACCCGCGGTCTTCGCAGAAGACAGGATGTGTGATCGATTTGGGCTTAGCACCCCATTCATCTGAAAAGTTATGGGTCTCTCACCTCAGCCTCTCCCATGAAGTCATCTGCAGTCATCACGTCGTAATCGAAAACTTCACAACGGAGGTACGCTGACTTATCGTAGCACTGCGGGAGCACGCAGCAACCACAGCGAGTAGGTGCTAAGCCCGCTGATAACGCAAGGTGTGTGGGATAGCACAAGGCGAACACTCAAAATTTCGCTAGTATGTCGCAAGCGGAATTTGTTTCTTTTCGCGGCGCTGCCCGGCGGCGATAATTTTGGAGCAGGAAGGACAAAAGGTTGGGGGGCGAGGCACTCCCGACGGATA
Organism: Cymbomonas tetramitiformis; assembly: GCA_001247695.2. NCBI lineage: Eukaryota > Viridiplantae > Chlorophyta > Pyramimonadophyceae > Pyramimonadales > Pyramimonadaceae > Cymbomonas > Cymbomonas tetramitiformis. Next base: position 12,841 of record LGRX02014891.1, read on the forward strand.
GCGCCGATCGCGTCGTGCTGCTAGCTTGTGTGCACTACAGCAGAAAAGGAAGTGAGGAGCTCGAGATCGAAAGTTTCGAAAAACGTGATAGGGATGGGACGAGGATCAGCAAAGCCCCCATTGACGAAAGAGAAAGCGCCACCTCCCAAAAGCGCTTCCGCGCAAGAGGCAAGCGGACCACGCAAGAAAGGACATGAAATGGGGCTGATGTATGAAAGCTTACCAGCAAACTGATCTCTTCTTCCCAGGTGGGAGCAAGTGTACTGTATGCCACCGAAGTTCGCTGGACGGAAGGAGCAGAGTTGCCTTTCTGCACGAGACAACAGCGTGTGGTCAGTAAGAGGCCAAAACATCTTGCGAGACTTTAAGCACAGAAAGCGTGATTGGGGCCTTTCAAATTCGCGGAGCTGTTCTATGGGCAACAGTCCTTGCGACAGGATGGGCTGTGGACGAAGAATTTGGCGGGTAAAGTACGACTGACGCCGAGGTGAGAATGGCTCGCGGCAAGTCCTGTAGGGGATGAAAGCCGTAACAAGACAAGGCACTTTCGATCTGTGCAGCTTAAAATTCACGCAAGGGGGTGACGGCGTTTGATGGGGCGAAAAGAAACAGCTTCTGACCCCAACTTGTGAACGTCTCTTTTCCGTTCGCTTGCTTATGTCGACAGTGCTGTGGTATTTCAAGGCAACCTGCAAAACCCAGTAGGCGAAAGGTCCGTCGGGAGATCGTAAGGCGGTAATAAAGCATTCTTAACAAGACCATGGCAGAAAAAACAGAGGGGACATGCAGCCAAATACGAAATAAAAGAAGTCAGGCGACGTGTTTTCCCATAATATCCCACACACGTGCCAACTATGACGCGTGGTAAAAACATATCTAAAAAGTCAGTTGAAAAGTTTCAGAATCTTCAAGCATGCTGTCGAAATGGAGATTTGGGCATAATAACTATCACTGCAGCGCTCTCCATAATCGCACACCTTGACGTAAGGGTCCGAGGTGTTCACATCTCGGGCGATCAGGTCCACAGCACTGTGAACTCTTACGGTGAATACACCTATCGGCTTAGATGGCTCAGAGGGCATGCTGTCCTATATCTCTTGGAACCTTCACCTTGCAATTCTCATGTGCGATTCACAAACTTTTGGGTCGAGTGAGGGCCTTTCGTCGTTTGCCAAAGCCAAGTACAAGTCTTAAGTGACACGCTAGTCTTCTTAGTACCAACGCAAGTGACACGGGTACGGGTGCTCCACCGGAAATCCGTACTGTGTCACTGTGACTTAAATTAATTTACCCCGGGAGCCCCAAGGCGGGCCCCGGCTACCGAACGATTAAGGGCAGTCCATGTCCCAAAAGTCACTATCAGACAGACACGCATCAACTCAACCTGAACTGGTTCTTGAAGATCGCCAGGACAATCACTCCTAACTCAATGATCGAGACAATCTACAAATCCTAACAAGTAGCCTCCGCGCACTCCATGACCGTCACCCTCCGCTCCCCGCACTCCTCCTGCACCACCACCCCCACCCCCCCCAAGTCGGGCACACCAAAACCAGCGTTAACCTATGGCAATACCAGTGTCAATGGGTGCGCGCCGAACCATCGGGGGGGACAGAATGCACCGGGAGAAAAGGGGGGTGAACTGAGTTAAAGTTGCCCTATCATTTAGTGACCCGCAAGTCGTCCCATAATGCCCCTCACCTTTCGGTTCAGTTTGAGATTGCTATGTGATACGAGTAAGATGCATGCCAATGTCTAGAGATGCAAAAATGACCAAGTTCGTCAATGGTGGGCAGAGGAAATCCAACGAGTGCAAGTCAAGGCCGAGTCCCCTTGAGCGACGGTGCTCACTGTCCACCCCTGTGTTCCGTCTCCTCCGGGCAACCCGCAACTGCCATTGGAAACCCGTTGCCTCGTGGAATATTTCTGCCATACCTCTTCAGGTCCGCAACCTTAATCTCGTACCTCTTCCGAAGCCGGCTAGCAAAGTCGTGCCCTCCTTCCACAATCTTAGCAGTATATGAGCACCAAATGTCGAAAAAGAAATCCCGGACCAAAGGTCTAATCCTTCCCTTCAACTTGTCCGAGCTTGCCTGACCGATGTTAGATACCAACCAACGTCTTAATTCCTCTGGAACTTTACCGTACAAAAAGTCCTTCCTTTGCGACGGCAGTAGCATGCCCTTGATCATGGTTCTTGTCGTGCTAGCAGGCCTGTTCAGCGGCAGAAGCCCGTCAATCTTGTCTGCTAATCGGTTGGCACCTTCCTCGTACACTCCCGCCATGGCCGGACATTTACAAAAGATGTGGTGTTCGTTCGCAACCTCTTCGTCCTGCACATGCAGAGGGCAAGCATATCCCGGATAGAGATCCGGGAAGTGTCTGTCGTTGGTAACTTGAATGTTTCTAGGGGTGGGCAAACTGCCCACCCCCAACTTTGCTGCAAAGATGTTATTCTTGTGCTGCGAACCTTTCCCTCTCCTAAGCTTGGATGCATGCACCCACGAACCTTCCTGCTCTAGAAACTTAATGTGTTGGCTCGGGCCCGCTTTCCGGAAGGCCGACCGGAGCAAATATTCATCCATGTCATAGTACCAAAGTGCATGGGTGTATGTGGTCTTTATGTTGCTCACTCCTTCAGTGTCACTTACCACGTAGTATTTTGGGAGGTAACGGTATGGCTCCCGCAGAAGGCACGAGTAATCTCTAGCTTCCTTGGCCCGTCTATCCGCCGAAACATTCATCACACTCGGCAAGTCATCTCTCCTTGTGTGTGACTTAACGTGTACCGGAATATCCAAGTACACTAGATATCAGAAAGTCCCGTACTCGTGTGGATAAACTGTATAAGATAAATAAACCCTAAGCTAGATATACCCGGAACGGTCTCGGACGGTCTCGGTGTCTAGCCTACCTGTGACACAGCGTGTGTCACAGTACGAACCTACAGATCAGTCAGTAGTCCAGTGTTGGTCCTAGGAATCTGTCATAGGGGCCTGCACCGGGACTCCCAGTCAGGGCTGCCTATACAGATTTCAGCACACCACCCCAGCACTGTGGGTGGTGACTGGCTAGGAGAGTCAGAAATGTAAGATACTAGTGTTAGGGCAGAAGCTAGGTGACAAGTCTAACTGCCAATCCAACTGTGCTATTCTGATACACAAATTGGAAACCTCTAGGTAGCACGTGAACAAAAGCATACGGGCAATTAAGGCACCGCTAAACAAGTGAAAGGAACCGTGCTAGCAAGTCAGTTCGAAGATTGTAAAGTAGTCAAAGCAAAACATAAACCAGATTGAAGAAGTCTTTGAGGTCACAGGAGTTCCGCACACCACCATGTCGGTGTGCCTCCAGAGTGAGCAAGAAGTCAATCGACAGTACCAAAGTAGCCAGCGGTGGCCTCACGGAAGTCCATCCCATAGTAGGAAGTAAAGTAACCAGCTCCATAATAGTGCCCCGCATCAAGAGGACCGCTCTCATGTAAGGCCATGCCGTAGTAGAATGCCATGTCAATACCCAAATCCGCTTGAGCCAAATCCTGAAATGCTAAAAAGCTCAAAGTGTCAGGAGGCTCGGGCGGCTGAAGCTGTGGCACATCGTCAGGCAATAGGAGACCCTGAGCCGTCATCACCGGATCAAGAAAATCATTCGTAGAGAAAAATGACGGAGCCTCCCAATCGAGATCACCACCAGGCGAAGGCACCTCCGTAGCCGGTGCACATGCCGACACGGCAGAAGCCGTGGAAGCTGAGACAGATACACCTGCAAACGAAATGCACAAGAGCGAGAGCACCGCGAGAGCGCCGATCGCCGGCGTGCCAAAGCCGAAAGGCGGCACACCGCACCCGATAGCTCCGGACGGAGCTCGCGGCTTCACCGCGAAAGTACCGTCGGCGTAATCCTCGTAGTCGTCCGTGTCATAGCCTGTCAGGTCAGCCGGGTGGACGGCGGCGTGATTCACCGTCTGCACGAAGCCTCCGAACTCACCGCGTGTCGCCTCCGTGGTGGTTACCCGCGCCGATTGAGTTGGCGCGGGCTGTACATCCTTCGCCTGCGAAACAGGCATAGCAGGGGCCGGCACGGCGGACGCCGATGCCGCCGCACCACCTGCCGGAACCTGCCCCTCCGGTGTGATCCCCGCCGCAGCGGCAGGGCCACACACCAGAGCCGATGCATGCTCCTCAACCGCACTCCCAGGAACAAAGGATGCGTGAGTGTAATGTACCTGCTCTTGGGCGGCCTGAACCTCAGAGGTGAGGGCATCAAGCCGCCGCAAGATGTCCTCGTCGTCGGTCCCGCCAGAAGGCGGAGGCGGTACGCTGAATCCGTAGGCCGACACGTCGATGCCGCCAATCCCGCCCGCGGAAAGCACAGCGGGGGGACCATAAGCCGAAGCCGCACGGGCGAAGGCCTCCGGTCCATCATCCGCAGCCTCCTGGAAAACCTGCACAAGTGCCAGGGTGTGAAGACCCTCCGCATCCTCCTCCTCAATAGGAATGCAGAAGGCCGCTGCCGTGGCCGACGAATGCTGGCGCCCACCAAGAGGGCAGTCGCGGTACGCGTGATAGGCGTCCCCTTTGCCCGCCTTGCGGCAACGGTGGCAAAGGGGCTTGGCCTTCATGCTGTCCCTGTCGAACCCCACAGACGGTGCCGGGTGCACACCCACTCGATGGCCTCGTGGATGCTGTTTACCGCGCGGCTGCGGCTGCGGCTGTCGCTGAACCGCACCCGTGCGATTGCCTTGCACGAGCGCCTTCAAGGCGGCGATCTCCTCGAGCAGAACGGCGTACTCAGACGACGTGATAAGCGCAGAGGGCTTACCGCCCGCCCCCAGTGTCTGCTTCTCACGCGCTGACGCCCCCTCGTCCGACTGTGCCCATGCCTGGAAGATGGCCACGACGAGGGCCTGGAGCGAGCGGAGAGTCACCCCGCTGAGGTCACTCGCAAGCGGATAACGCACCTTCACCGCCGCGTAGAAGACCGGGTCGAGGCGGTTGTAGAGGGACAACTTACGGGTCTCGTCGGTGGGCTGCCAGTCAGGAGCGCGGTTATCCCGCACCAGACGTTGCTCACGAGCCAAGATCGGCTGCGGGTCAACGCCTGCGGGATAACGAAGCGCCGCATGCTCCTGCTGGTGGCTCTCGCGAAGGACCGTCGGCACGCTCCCCTTGATGACGTCGATGAGGGCACGACGTCCATCTCGGTCAGCCGAAGAGTCCGTACCCCGAAGCCAGGTGTCGGCCACAGAGTTGCGCTCCACGACGAGGGCCAAGACGTCATAGAGCAGACCATTAACCTTCTCGATAACCAAAGAGGTGGGGTCGTCGAGGTCAAAGGGGGTCAAGTCCAGCCCAGCGGACTCAAACTCGGTCCGAAGCTGCACCACCAACTCGGAGAGGCGGTCGGTGTCGTCGGTACCACGATAATGATGTTTCTTGGAACCAAGGATATCCTCGCGGATACCCTTGGCCCAAGCCCGATGTAGTCTCCCCTTGTAGACCACGTCGACCGCAGCGTGTTGGTCAACGAGATGCTTCCGCAACGCGACAGCGGCGTCGGAGTTGCTGGAAGGATTAGGGGGCACCACAGGCGGGGTGCTAGCGGTTGGGGTGTCCCGAACCGCATCTATAAGCCGTATAGAGGCGTCCAAGTCGGAGTCCTTCAATAGGCGTTTACGAGCTCGTGTAGATGTCGCCATTCTTCTGAAAGCCAGAGAAAAGATGATGCGCGGTAGCACGTTTGGGTGTTGTGGCGGAAATGGAGGGATGACGTAACGGCAGAACGTGCGGAGCGGCGAAAAGAGCGTGGGGCACTTGCAAATGTCGATGTGGTCGAAGGCGTCCGGAGCACCAGCCCAAAATACGTAAACCAGCGGGATCAGTGCAGGCAGAACAACGCAAATGAACATTGCCACAACCGAGCAATAGCAACGCGCGGTGCCCATGACTCGCAGCCGCAAAAGACGTCTACCGTAAAATCATGTCCAAATCCTAGTCGCACCCAAACGCGCAAGTGCGCACCACCTCTTCAAGCGGCTGCTTAGCCAATCATGGCCAAGATAGCAAGTGGAATGAAAACGTGGATGGGGCCACGACCTACCGGAATATCCAAGTACACTAGATATCAGAAAGTCCCGTACTCGTGTGGATAAACTGTATAAGATAAATAAACCCTAAGCTAGATATACCCGGAACGGTCTCGGACGGTCTCGGTGTCTAGCCTACCTGTGACACAGCGTGTGTCACAGTACGAACCTACAGATCAGTCAGTAGTCCAGTGTTGGTCCTAGGAATCTGTCATAGGGGCCTGACCGGGACTCCCAGTCAGGGCTGCCTATACAGATTTCAGCAACGTGTACCACATTGGTCACCACTCCTCTGCCTTCCCTCATGTCAATGATGGCTGCTATGAGGGAGTACAAGGCGTAATTCTCCATCTTCCTCCAGAGCCTAGGGTCCCTTCCTTTATCGAATCTGATTTTCCGCACATTATCTATGGTGTTCTTGGAATCGGTGTGTACCGTGATGTCCGTCCCCAAGTCTTGCCAGAGTAAAGCCAAAAGTAACCCGTATGCCTCCAATACATCCGGGACTTGGGGGGTTATTACGATGGAAAAATACAGGGTCAGATCGTCACCTTAGGATTTATACAATTCTCAATAAATTTTCTCTACAAGTATAATTCCCGTGTATAATCACGCTTTCTAGTGGAGACCCTGTATTTTCGAAACACTTGACCGCGCTTCAAGTAAGCGGTGAGATAACCCCTTTCGGGCATTTTTTACCGGCGGCCTCTACGGTAAGTACCTTTTTACAAGAGATATCACTTCTTTGAACACCTCTCTCCTCGTTTCACCTTTCCTCCAGCGGCCATCTTAGGACATACCCTTCGCGTCCGAACATGAAGGAAGCAAGATGTTGCGCGGTGGAAACCTTTAAGTAGCCTTGCAAATCTCCCTTAATCTCGTCTTATTTTTTCACAGTATGTAAGCTTGATTTCCTCAGGCCCGAGATATAACGTTCGCGCAAAACACCTCTCCGGTCCTTCTCGCAAAAGACCGCTCCGTCCAATAGACCTCGCCAACCAAGGTATTTTTCAATGACATTACAGCAAACATTTTTGACTTTACGTACTCAGGGGCTGAACTTACGCTTGACTTATGCTGAACTGACGCTCAACTTACGATGACCTTACGATGAAAAAATAAGGGGCGGAAGTTTTCCGCATGCGCGCTTGCTTCACCTATGTACACTCTCGCATGTATTTTTATTACGTTCAACACATTTCCCTTCTTAATCTAGCTGTCTTAAGTCCCTCGTTCCTTTACCGCACAGGATCTTTCTTGCGCAAGAAGAATCTTCTACTAGCACGCCTTCGCTCCCTTCTTCTTCTGGGAGGAACGCAAACGAAGGGTGCGTTCGTGCGTTATCCAATCATTCTTTTCGGTCGTTACGCAATGTGCCTTAAAACATTAGCGCTTTTACTAGGTGTTTCCAACTCGATTACTCGCCTTCGCAGAAAATACAGGGGCTGAACCCTAAAATACAGGGGCTGTACTTTTATACAGCCCCTGTATTTCCTCATGCCTTTCTAATGTTCTCGTTGTTGCTGTTTCGCATCGGATCTTGCACTTGAAGTGGTCCGCAGGGGTTTCCAACTCGATTACTCGCCTTCGCAGAAAATACAGGGGCTGAACCCTAAAATACAGGGGCTGTATTTTTATACAGCCCCTGTATTTCCTCATGCCCTTCTAATGTTCTCGTTGTTGCTGTTTCGCATCGGATCTTGCACTCGAAGTGGTCCGCAGGGGTTTTCTTTTCGATTACTCGCCTTCGCAGAAAATACAGGGGCTGAACCCTAAAATACAGGGGCTGTACTTTTATACAGCCCCTGTATTTCCTCATGCCCTTCTAATGTTCTCGTTCACACTGAGAAATAAACGTGGTAAAATGGTGGTAAAATGTGGTAAACTGGGGGTAAATTGTGGTAAATTGGTGTTTTACCACCATTACACTAATAGTGGCGATATAAATCCCGTGGGTAATTTCCTATTGGTCTGTTGGCACTTTTCTAACACGATTTTACCACATTTACTTATAGCGCGGTAATTATATATTATTGTTTACCATTGCTGTATATAATTTACCATGGTACCCCCCTACGACCGGTAAATTGACCCCCAATGGTAAAATTACCACATATGACCGGTAAATTGACCCCCAATGGTAAAATTACCACATATGACCGGTAAATTTACCACGGTATGACCACGGGTGGACACGTGGCAGGCAGGATGCACTATGAGGCCACGTGTGCAAGAATAGTGCAAGTGGCAAGCAGGCATGGAATGTTACATAACTGTTACCAGATATGCTATGCTAGGATCTTGCAGGCGGCATACTAGCTAGGAGGGTCCAACTATGTCTATCGATACGGCGTGCTATATTTGCAAAAGCTAATTTCATACGTTTTCTGCATTGGAGATCTTGCAGCTTTCCGCCAAGCCGTCTTCCAAATTCCCCGCCTGTCACACATGCAACCCATGGCATCCATCCCGCAACACACCCTACCTTAACCATTAGCTGAGTAAACCATAAGCCGAGTCACGCTTGAATAAACACACACAACCACTTCCCCGCACAGGCCAGCACCACGGCCGCCATAGCCAACACGCAACGCGCCTCCCGTTTCATGGCACCGCCGCCCCACCTGACCCACGTGTGTGTCTCACCGCCGTCGCCAACCCCCTTGGCCGCTGATTCGCGACCGCAGAAGAAGCACGCACAAGCGCTAACAAGGGTTAGTATCCACCCACCCCGCGCCTGATTCGGCGCGAAGTGGGATAGACACCCTTGATTGATCACACAATCATGTCCACTCCCCACCCCAAGCCAACACCGTGCCACGCTCCTCCCGTTTCATGGCACCGCCGCCCCACCTGACCCACGTGTGTGTCTCACCGCCGTCGCCAACCCCCTTGGCCGCTGATTCGCGACCGCAGAAGAAGCACGCACAAGCGCTAACAACAAGGGTTAGTATCCACCCACCCCGCGCCTGATTCGGCGCGAAGTGGGATAGACACCCTTGATTGATCACACAATCATGTCCACTCCCCACCCCAAGCCAACACCGCGCCACGCTCCTCCCGTTTCATGGCACCGCCGCCCCACCTGACCCACGTGTGTGTCTCACCGCCGTCGCCAACCCCCTTGGCCGCCGATTCGCGACCGCAGAAGAAGCACGCACAAGCGCTAACAAGGGTTAGTATCCACCCACCCCGCGCCTGATTCGGCGCGAAGTGGGATAGACACCCTTGGTTGATCACACAATCATGTCCACTCCCCAGCCCAAGCCGACACCGCGTTAAGCTCCTCCCGTTTCATGGCACCGCCGCCCCAGCCACCTGACCCACGTGTGTGTCTCACCGCCGTCGACGACCCCCTTGGCCGCCGATTCGCGACCGTAGAAGAAGCACGTACAAGCGCTAACAAGGGTTAGTATCCACCCACCCCGCGCCTGATTCGGCGCGAAGTGGGATAGACACCCTTGATTGACCACACAAGCATGCCCACTCCCCAGCCCAAGCCAACACCGC
>LGRX02014892.1:0-27160 GCA_001247695.2 Cymbomonas tetramitiformis
TCACATACCAACTTTTTATAACTTCTATACAACTTATATTGTAAAATACAAAAATTATGCAAAATCTACCAACTAATTTTGCTTACCATCTTTCCGTGTTTTCTTGCAAGGAACGGACAGTCGTGCAGGGACCCGATATGCACCTAAGGAGTCTGGAGCACCTCTGAATTCACCGCACGACAATAAACAGGCGCGCAAAAGTGTACCCTGAATTCATGCGTGCGTGCGTGCGTTTGCGGTATGTGTGCGTGCCGCAGCTCAGCTTTAGCTTCACTCACTAACGCCGCTGCTGCTTCCTTCTACGTGTCCGCACGAAGACATCGTCTTCGTCGTTTACGACTACTTTTCTTTACCAAGTTCCCGGGGGAATTCTCAGGTGAGGCGCGATAGTTCGCACTCCCGTGAATTCCCACCCTAATTTGAGTGTTGAGAAGGTGCACGGCGACGCCGAGACGGCCAGCGGCTTTCCGTTTCAAAAACCCGAATTCAGCACAAGCTCGGAAATTCAGCACGCTCGGCTAAGCTCGGCCACTTCAGACGACGTCACCGCTCAACACTCCTGACGACTTTTCAAACTCCCGAGAGTCAACGGCTCCTCTTTCCGGTCCCCGCTGTGACCGTTTTCAAGTGTGCATTCACGCGCGCTCCGGCTGTATGACTGCAGAGTGGATTCACCACACTCTTTCGCTGCTTGGACACCATGAATTCTCAAACTTTACCCAACTGTGTTCTTTCGCTGTTGTGGCCTGAGCCGACCCCCGCCGTGAATTCAGCGCCGACTGCCGCTACCTTCTTTGGGCATCCCCACTCGGGCTGGTTGGCCCAACGCGGGGGCTGAGTTCAACCTTTTCAGCCAGCCCGAGCGAGTCGTGAATTTGGTCTCTGCTGGCTGCTGGACCTTGGTATCCCTTTTGAAGTCGGGCCCAGCAGCCCGTTTGGTCTTCGTTGCGTGGTTCCCGAGCCGGAGTTGCCCCTTTTCGCCTTCCCCTTTAGAACTCCACTCTGACCCGGCACCTTCTCGTCAGGCTGCCCGTCAGTACCTTTGGGGATGCTCACCAGCCCCGTGCACGTTCGAAACTCCCAGAATAGGGCCTTTTCCACAATTTTGCCCTGCTTCCTGAACCTTTCACGTTCCATTGATTTTGAAAGACCTCTCTGAGTTATCTGCAGAATCCCACCCCGTCACTAGCACGGGGCAGCTCTGACGTTCAAGCTGGGAATTCACGTCGCGCGCCGCGCCTGAGTAGCATGACCCACCAGCACCGCGTCAACGAGCTGTTTCGTCGCACACGCTGCCGGCGAAGCCCCGCGCCCTGCTTGAACGCCTGCGTCATATGCATGACCCCTGTCCCCACGTGGCAGCGCTGCGCGTCTCACGTCCTGCGGTGTCCCTGCTTGAAGGGACGGCGCATTTGCCACTCGCGCTGCCTGTCCACGTGGCTGACGCACAATAGCTCGTGCCCACTCTGCCGACGGCCCCCGCGACTCCGCCAGACGCTCATTTCGGAGCACTTCGCCCTTCACCCCGTGACTTGGGCCATTCAGGACTTTTGACACCCCGGTGGCAGCATTTGACGCGCAGCATCAGCAGAGCCGTTCGCGCCTCGCCCGTTTGGCGCGTCGCCTGAAATGCTCGATTCGCTGCAATGCGCCTGGCGCCTGAAACACGTGTACCGCCCGAAACGCTCGACTCGCCTGAACGACGCACACCGGCTGAAAGGCGCGTTTCGCCCAGACGGCGCACATCATCAGAATGGCGCGCATCACCAGGATGGCGCGTGTCGCCTGAAAGGCGTGTTCGCCCGAAAGGCGCGCTTCGCGCAAAATGTGCGCATCGCCTGAGATGCTTGATTTGCTGCATTGCGCTTGTTGCCTGAAACACGTGTATCACCCGAGATGCGCACACCGCCTTTTCTTACAGAACAGACTGCCGCGTGACAGTGGCCGAGAATTCCACGTGACAGTGGAACACCACTCCTGAAGATTTCAGGACGACCGCGTGACAGTGGTCCCAACAGCCAGCCGCGTGACAGTGGCCGAGAATTCCACGTGACAGTGGAACACCACTCCTGAAGATTTCAGGACGACCGCGTGACAGTGGTCCCAACAGCCAGCCGCGTGACAGTGGCCGAGAATTCCACGTGACAGTGGAACACCACTCCTGAAGATTTCAGGACGACCGCGTGACAGTGGTCCCAACAGCCAGCCGCGTGACAGTGGCCGAGAATTCCACGTGACAGTGGAACACCACTCCTGAAGATTTCAGGACGACCGCGTGACAGTGGTCCCAACAGCCAGCCGCGTGACAGTGGCCGAGAGTTCCACGTGACAGTGGAATACCACTCCTGAACATTTCAGGATCTTGATTAGTGACGGCAGCCAACTCTTGCAACCGCATAACAAGTGGGGCTGCCGTTCCCCACGCCCCCTGCTTAAGGGGTGAGGTCTGCGTGTACAGGCGTCAAACCATCAACATGTCCTCCAAACCAAAATCACTACCAGTCGTCACCAAGGCCAACATGTCCGACGGCGATTTCACCGATCTGGCCAATGAGCTCAGTGCCTTCGTCAGCAACCTCGTGTTCGAAAAGAACGCGAACCGCGACGATGAGCTCACGCGCGCCGAGATCAACAAACTCAAGGGCAAGCTGTTCGGCTCCTTGCCCGCAATCTTCAACAGCACGGAGGCCGCCACCCGCGTCATCAGTCGGTTCGTGCTGACGCCAAACAGCGAAAGCAAGACGCTGCCTCAGCTGATTATGGAGGAGACCGAATCGTACCCGCCACAGACTGGATACATGTGCGAGCCCATCACGTTTCCCCGGGAAGACCACTTCCAGGTGCTGACCGGCCAGGACATCGACTGGGACGCCGCATGGCGCGTGCTCTTCTTCCTGCTAAGGCTGAAGTGCGCCGATCTGTCAGCCGAGGCCGCCCAGGACGAGATCAAAAACTTGAAGATGTTGGCTGGCGAAGACCCGCACGCCCTCAGGGACCGCCTGGTGGGGCTCATGGAGCGAGTCAACTTGCCCCACGATTCCACGTCCAAGGTAATCAGCCTGCAGACGGCCGGTCTGTTTATGCTTCAAGCCCTGCCCGAGCACCTCGCGGGCATCGTCCGAGAACGGTTCAGCAAGGCCATGAACGTGACCAACGAGCACACGCTCACCGAGGTGACCGACGTGGCGCAAGACGTGCACACCAAGCTGAAGAGTCTGGAAACGAAGATCATGAAGGCAAACCTCGAGCAGGAGAACCTGATCCAATACGTGGGGGCATACGCGGAGGGACCCACCAAGTCCACCTTGGCCAGCATGCTGATCACCGGCCAGCACAAGCACAACTTCGGAGTGCCGACGCCGCCGCTGATCCCACCACGCACCTCCACCACCAGGAGCGACAGCACTCGCCCACGCTTGCCAGCCCCGCGGCCCGCAGGCAGCAACTTCGACCCATCCAGCCTCAACCCCGCTGGGCGGAAACTCCTTGGGCAGCTCACGCTCCCGACTTCAGCATCCTCCTTCAGCGCGGAGCCCGCAGCAGCCACGACCCGCACGGTGACCGGTGTGTGCAGCGAGAACCTCGGTGGGCCCAACGACAACGACTGCACCTTCTGCCACCAACCCCTGCACCGTTTCCATCACCCTACGCTGCCCTGCCACATAAGCGGCAAAACTACCTTATACGACGCCTGGGTCAACCAGGGTAAGATGCCCAGCGCTTTACGACACCTAACGAACCAGCTGATCGTGAACTATGACCGCGTCGCCAAGGGCCAAAACCCGCTGACCAAGACGGAGTTCGACCAGCAGTACGGCGGCAAGGAGAGCAACCCCCGCTCCACCAACCACGCTGCCCCCACTGGCGACGCCCCCACATGGCACGCCCAGTCCTACGACTACCACAGCGTGCCACCCCCCGCGCGGCTGCCCCCGGGGCTGCACGTTCACGCACAGCACACCCACCACGCTGGGCAGCACAGCCCCAGCGATACCCCGCCCAACGACGCAGCATCAGCGGACACCATCGTGCACTTCCACTCGTACGCTGCCATCATGAAGCACGGCAACCCCTTTCTGAGGGGCACACCCGACCCCACCGCCAACGCGACCCCCGCTCCCCACGACGAGGGAGCAACGCAGGCGCCCGATCATCACGAAGACCCCGTCAGCCCCACTCCAACCCACTACTGGTATTCCCCTGCCAGCCCTGCGCCTGACAGCCCCCCTCACTCACCCAGGAGGCCAGGCCCGGACAGCCCTCCATATTCCCCCACCAGCCCTTCATTGTCACCCACCAGCCCCCCATATTCTCCCGACAGCCCAGCCCCTGACGACATCCCTGAACACTACCCCGACCGCTACCCCGAGGATTATCCCAGCAGTCCCAAGAGCCCCTCTCCATCGCCCGACAGCCCCGTCATCACGCGGCATCTGGTCACCCAGGCTCCAGACAGCCCGCCACCCTCGCCTCCCCTCGATAACGACATTGCCGACGCTATGTCGCCACCGACCTTAACGCAAGAACGGCGCGTGGCGGGTGAGAAGGCTGCCCTGTCTAACGCCCTACGCCGCCATGTTCCCTCCGGCGACGCCCCCGTGAACACCTTTGATATCGCATACGCAGTCATCCACTTCGAGTGGCCGGAGTACCCCATGGGGCCCGACGGCAAGCCAATGAGAATTGGCAACACCCGGGTATGCCACTACGACTTGGCCCACGACCAGCACGGACTCCCAACATGCTGCATGTCACACCGCGAGCGCCCCGAAAACTGGCTGCCACCCAGCGGCGTCATCGACCTCGTGAGCAGCGACGACGACCGTGACGGTGATAAGGACGACGACTGCCCGGGCATGGAGTCGGGGGATGACAGCAACGAGGACGAAATTCCCCTCGACTACGACACCGAAGGCTACGACGAGAGCACAACCAACGATGGCGCATCAGATCCCCCCACGGCACCCTACCAGGAGGCACTGCACCCCATCCACCACCACTCCTACATGGCCCGCAGCATGGTTAACCACCGCCACATCCCTGCGTCATTCCGCCGCATGGGCAGCCCGCCGCCCCCCACACCCGCAGCTCCCGCCGTCGTACGAGGCCGAGAGGAACACATCCCCGATCAACCCCCCGCCGCCTCCGCGATGGTGCTCATGAAGACCAACGATTGGATTGAGGAGGACCACGACAACCCCCCTCAGAGCCTCTCCGCGGCCCTGTCCACCACCACGGCCAACCACCAGCAAGTACCCCCGGCGGAGCTGCAGCGCCTTACCACCAAGGCGTTTGAGGAGATGAGCCCGGACATGAACAAGTGGTTCACACGCACGGCTGTGTGTTACGAGGACATTCCAGCACTCACCAGTGATGCTCAGCAGTCAGAGATTACTTTCGAAGTCGAGACGCATAAGACCGCCCACAACCGATACCATGCCATGATGCATACGTAATGAGAATACTTATTGTGTACCTTCAGTACTGCATATGCATTGTGCTTGTGATCATCCAAAACTTCTCAAGTGTATTGAACCTTAATAATGGTTGCATTCTTCGAAGTATAGATATACATATATACATATAGATATATATCGATACGTTGTATACGATTAATTGAGAACGAGTTCACTGGATCGATATTCATGATACGGCTTCTTAAATCGATCATTTTAATGTAGCCTCTTCTCGAAATTCCAGCGGTATAGCTTCTTAAAATGGCATTTTTTCTATCGCCATCCGTTTTTTTCCCAGCGGCTGGCTTCTTAGCCGGCTTCTTAATTTTTGGGCAAAAAGCCAGCGGCTGGCTTCTTATAGCCGAGCTTCTTATATACCGGTCTTTACTGTAAAGGGCCCATTGCACGTTCACTTATTGCAACGGCGAAAGCTGCGTGATGCCCGCTTGTAGCACCTCGGACCTCCGCTGCGGGGAGAGCAACTCGGTTATGCTCATGTCGACGCAGCCGATGCAAAATCAATAGGCAATGCATGCAGTGAACAAAATTTCGGGTGGAATGTCACCGATCCGCATCCGATGCCAACACCAGGCCGCCGCGAGGGCGACATGCGTATAGAGCATACACAACCCATGTCGTCTCATCTCCACCATCCTCCATCTCGGAGTTGTCACCACCAACATCAAAGTTAGTTCTCAAAATTGCTAAACCGTAGGAATCGCGCCCCATATGGGCGCAATCAAGGTGAAAGTTGCTAAAATGTGGCTAAAACTGCAATTTGAGTCCATTTTGGGACCTTTAAACCCAAATTAGGGTTGTAGTAACATGCAACTGACATATGTGGACATCAAATATCGTATTCTCAACATGAAAATTGGTTCTTCAAAATGTTAGACCGTAGGAATCGCGCCCCATATGAGCGCTATCAAGGTGAAAGTTGCTGAAATGTGGCTAAAACTGCAATTTGAGTCCATTTTGGGACCTTAAACCCCAAATTCGGGTTATTGTACCATGCAACTGACATATGCGGACATCAAATATCGGATTCTCAACATATAAATTGGTTCTCAAAAATGCTAGACCGTAGGAATCGCGCCCCATATGGGCGCAATCAAGGTGAAAGTTGCTAAAATGTGGCTAAAACTGCAATTTGAGTCCATTTTGGGACTTTTAAACCCAAATTAGGGTTGTGGTAACATGCAATTGACATATGTGGACATCAAATATCGGATTCTCAACATGAAAATTGGTTCTCAAAAATGCTAAACTATAGGAATCGTGCACCATATGGGTGAGTACAAAAAACAGTCAATCCATCCCATCTGAGTCGCGGAAGTGGTCATATATGGTGTGCCATATCCAGCAGTGAACTCTATCTCATCGCTACCATGCTGATCGAACGAGCATGTTTGAGTACGTTTGACGGCAATGATGCCCTGAGCCCGCAGGATTGGCTGAAATGCATTTCCGCCACTCCTACGGATCGACTTACCCCTAGCCGACCCGGTTGCCCCACGTGCTCGCTTTCCGCCCATTTTGCGTGTTTGATTTAGTGCGTTTATTTGAATTCGAACTGTGCAATAATAGCTTTATATCATACACACACGCTGATATATCGCCGTCGATCTTGGCGTGATGCAAGCCAGCCATATAAATGGTCGTGTGCAACGTTTGCTCATGCGTAGGGGTCGATGCATCGATCCTAGATCGCAAGAACCCACTCACCGATTGCGTGGCGTGATGTTTCATGTCGGGGTGTGTGAGAGTCTATGCGAAGTTACGAATCTAGGACGACCTTTCGGCATCTGCCCCGCCTCTTGTGACCGGTCACTCTCGCGACGTGTACGTTTTGCCCCTCGAGGTATCGATACCTGCAGTGGTCAGTGATATGTCGACATTACACGATGTGGGACTGTGGTATCACGACGATGATAGCATGATTTTAGTTGTCGACTGAGGGCGACATGTAAAAATCCGCCGTCGACTGAGGGCGACGTGTAGAAATCTGCCGTTGACCGAGGGCGACATGTACAAATCTGCTGTCGACAGAGGACGACATTGACGACAGTATTGATATATCGTGGTTATCGCACTATCGATACCGAACCTTGATAGTAAGCCTTGCTACAAAAGTAAACCACTTTCCATAAAAACTGAAAGTGCGGAAGGCCCTCTGAAAACACGTCATTTTCAGCAAGTTTTGGGAGCAATAAATGGCATTATTTGGCATGCAAAGTAGGGAGTAGCCTGTACACCAATCGAAACATGTCATCCCCAAAATGTATCAATCTTCAAAATAAGTCATCGCATGCACGAGTCCCATGAGAACAGTTTGATCAATTAATGCAAACGCAAAAATACGATTCAACTTTAAGGAGATAGAGTATAGGGGGGAAGATCATACATTACTCCCGTTTTCCTACTTATAGCGTTGCTTGCAACTAATGGCGCGGAGAAAAGATGTCCCAAATGATTTCAATTGCAATAAATAGGCACAGTATAAACAAAGTGTACGAAGATGGGGCGATGAGGTTGGCTTGATCAATGCCGGACTGCAGAAGTTTGGACCCAATGCCGGACCCCGCAAGCAACCTGGACAACTGAAATCCCAAACCCAAAAAATTCTGAAGTGTGGATTACCGTGCCGTATGCTCTATGAGGCCCCATTGTGCCACATATTCAATGTATGTCTCACACATCGCAGCATCAAGCATCGAGGCACATCGTCTCCAGGCATCAAGCAAAATGCGCCTGCAATTTTGTGTCTCTCTGTTGTGTAATCTCTCAATGCATCGCCCTCTAGTTGGCAATGCTGTGCCTCGTTTGCGTCAAGCAGCAACCATTCATTCAGAGCTCAGGAAAACACACGAAGGGAGCATACTTGATGGGAGTCATACACATCTTCAGATTGGAAGGTGTAGCGTAAAAAAACACTGACGAGCACCACGATCACGAACAACGATGAGTAGATGAGCATAGCAAGTCTCTCAAGGTGTTCCTGGTGAAGCAATGCCTTTTCAATCTGCGTTGCCACCATCACATCCGCGTTCCCTGCCATTTTGCCCAACAAACCATGATGGTCAAGCT
This sequence comes from Cymbomonas tetramitiformis, assembly GCA_001247695.2. Classification (NCBI taxonomy): domain Eukaryota; kingdom Viridiplantae; phylum Chlorophyta; class Pyramimonadophyceae; order Pyramimonadales; family Pyramimonadaceae; genus Cymbomonas; species Cymbomonas tetramitiformis. The sequence continues at coordinate 8,544 of LGRX02014892.1, forward strand.
AGTCTCAAACACCGTGGGAATCTCACGAACCAATAAAGTGAGATTCCTCCTTCCTCCAAGGTACAATTTCAAGCAAGCTCAAGGGCATACAATCCCGTCAGAAATCTACGCCATCTCAAGGTTTCTCACACTTGCCCAAATGCATAGCAACACCGCCGCCTTTACAAATATGCACTTGACTTAACTTCAACGCGGTCATCTATATACACTTATACTTTTACAAACATGAATGTGATCTCCTAGCCTGTAAGATAGACAATGTCACAATTCATAGCCTTGATGATTCGTCACTTTGCATCATGAGGGGATGCAGTTTGGGAGCATAAAGTGGAGGGCCAATCAAATTCGAGAACTTCCATTTGAACTTTTGAGTGCCACCGGTGGCATAGAGTTGAGTGCACTAGCAGCTAGACTCTTGGTGGTAATATTGGGAGATTTATATTTCAAAGTGAAGAACCTATGGCATCGAGTCTTTATCGGTCATACCTTTGCCGAAACCTCGCTACTTGTGCACAGAACCTCATGCCATAGGTGGCACCCCTTCAACGGGCGCAGCTGGAAGGTTTTTGAATCTCTTTACACCCACTATTTTGTGTTCCCAACCCTTGTGCCCTCAGGTCCAAAGTGACGTTTCGAAAAAGCAATAAATTGCTAAATCGACTTTGTACACGCTAGGCCGCGTTCAAATTGAAGCGTGGTGGAATTTTAGGGGTTTGGCATCAAAAAAAATCACTGTGACCTGTGACACGTGCAACTCTGTCGAGTGACAATGACGATTCGAGGACAATGGAACATGTATATAATGGCCACCGACCGTCGGGGCCACAACTCTGTTTCTTTCGCAGTCGCGAAAAGAACACCTGAATTCTGTCTTGGGAAGTTCATTATTTAGGGTTTTGTTGGTCAGATTGCTCAACTGTCCACTGAGCTGGCAACAAGCAAGATTTCGAAGGCAGCAGACCCCGATCCAGGGGTCACTGCAAAGAAGATGGGGGCCGATGCGGTAATCGAACCTCGCAAATTGTTGTCCTACGTTCCGTATGAAAAGAAGAACCCATTCCCTCCACGTCCGAAAAATTCGGATTGTTGTACGTTGACAAAACGTCAGTGTACCACGGCAAAACGTACGCCAATCTCGCGAAGAAGTCGTCTTCATCAATGAAGTACGAGTACACTGTGCTGGCACCGGCACTCGCTTGCCGGCACGACACCCTCAAGTTCACTAAGGACACTATGGAGGGCTTGGAGGCGGAGGAATTCACTCTCAACAACGTGTTGGGCAGAAACAACCAACACGTTGAACTCGATGCACAGCGTCTACTCTTTTCTGAGCGATCTCTTCACCATGCTGCAGCTACGTCCGAGCATCGACGCTGAGGGAACCTCCAAGTCTGACACTTACTCAATGCATGTGAAGGTGAAGTTCGTGGAAGACTGTGTCTACCAAGGCACCGAGGATCCGGTCACCGACAAGCTGCTCAAGGAGTACCTGGTCGAGTTCGACAAATCGAAGAACAAAACCGCCATGTTTCGCAACGTTAAGCAGTTGGCGTGGGCTGACAATAATGATGGTGGACGCGGAGCACGGTGGAAGGACGACAAGGACGACAAGGAGCGAAGACCCGCTGAAGGCAAAGGGCAAAGGTAAAAGTTGCGGCAAAGGAGCCGGGGCCGATGCCCGCTAATGTGCCCGGCACAGCGCATTTGCGCAGCCCGTCGCCAACGCTCCCGGACATCGAGCAGAAGCCTTTTACTATCCAGCAGAAAGTAAGGAGGAGCAAAGGGGCATGGCCGTGGGCGGGCGCCAATTCGGAGGTTCTCCAGTGGATTTCGCAAGGAGCGAAGATGTGTTGGCTACGAGGACCTCCTCCACGTTTCGACCATGGTGTTTTCCTCCGAGAGGCGACTCCACAACAACAAGTCTGATTGGACGCAAAGATCAAGCGCGCCTTGGGGGCCGGAGCATGGGGGTGATCCACGCGGAGATCTCATGTGTCTCGCGCGTTTCTATTGAAGAGGCCCGGGGAGAACAAGTGGAGATTGGTCGTCGACTTCCGATGGCTGAACGCATATTGTGTCAAGTCCAAGGTGAAGATGGAGACGTTGAAGAAGCTGCAAAGGTTGGCGGAGCCGAAAGACTTGTGCTTTAGTTTCGACCTCTAGGACGGTTACCATGCAGTCGGTATCGACCCCAACTTTCAGAAGTGCATGCAGCTTGACCTGCAGGGACAGTTATTCCTGTGCACAGCCTTGCCTTTCAGGTGGAGCGACTCGCCGAAGATCTTCGTGAAGTTCATGAGAGCTCTGGTGGAGTGCCTATGCTCTCCAAGAGCAGTAGAGGATCGTCGCAAAGTGCTCCGTCTGCGGGACGGGCGAGTAGCGACGCCTCGATGGCAAGTACGCCGACGAGCAGGAGGCGTGCGAAGAGACCTACGACGACGAGTAGCAAAGGTGTTGCCTTACATGAACGACTTCCTGGTGCTGCCGGCCACTTGGGAGGAGGCCTTCATTCAAGGGGATGGTGTACAACGAGTGTTGGCGCGGTTGTGGCCCAACCGGAATGAGGCGAAGGGCCGATGGGAGCTTGGGCAGCTCATTGAACACCTCGGTTTGGAGGTGGACCTAAAAGATGGGCTGTTTCGGGAAACCGAGAAGCGGGTCCTCAAGATCCACGCGCAAACAAAGGCGTCGATCTGCAAAGCGACACGTGGAAAGCGTTGGGTGCTGGCATAGCTGGCGTCATTGAATGGGTTGCGCTAATCGGTGTACCTGGCGGTACCGGCCGCATGGCTTTAACTCCGGGAGTTGTACTTGATGCTCGCCAACAAGCGGAAGAAGAACGACGAGGTGAGACCCGGTGACGAAATATAAATATTTTTGGCCGGTAGACCGGGAGTGGTATCCAGGGATTGTGGGTGACACAGGTAAGACCGGGAAGACGAAGATCGTGAACGACGACGGGAACGTAGAGTGCCTCATGTTGCGGGAGGAGGCGTACAGGTTGCTAACTGGGAGTTGCTAACCAGGCCTCCGATAGGCAACAGGGAGACAATCGACCTGTGGAGAACAGCACTGCTGCAACACTAGACCGGGGTGCATGGAGGCGACAAGTTCGCGGACACGGCCGCCGAGATGCAGGCTGTAGCGCTGCAGAGGACGATGGCCGACAACTACGGCAGACACTGGGACAAGCTCGTGAAGTTCTGTGGAGAAGAAGGCCTACGGTGGCTTCCATCAACGCAGGCCACTGTACTGTTGTACGTGGCCTCGTTGCTGAACTCCAGTACAATGAAGGGCACCTCCCTTCAGCTGTACCTCTCGGCCATCAAATCTCTTCACGAGGAGTTCAACTTCTCGGGTCAGCACAGGGTCGGACCATCAACCGTGCAGTCAAAGCGATGACGGCGATGCAGACGGAGGCAGCGAAGCAACAGGACATCATGGAGACGGAAAGGACTTATCTGCCGGCATCGGCAGTCACAGGGCAACACCTTCGGTTGTAGCCAGCGACCATCGCGCAGCTGAAGCTCTTTCAAGCTTGTATGTACGTGGTGGTGGCCTTCGTGACCTTCGGCAGACTGCAGACAGGTACGGCGATGCTGAGAGAGAGAGAGAGCCTGCTGCGTGACAGCACAGGTCTCTCGGTGGTGGTGCAAAGGAGAAGGGCAAGAACCACCTGCTCTGTAAGAGGAGGATCTGGATCCCGGTGGACGGGGTAGCAGATCTGCACGAGCTGCTCGACCGCTTGGAGCAGGCTCGGGATGAGGCGTGGCTGCAAGATCTTCGATAAGAACATCGAGGACAGCAGACACGGCCAGCTACTTGAGGCTGCCGTGTGATTCAAAGAAGAAATTCAAGACCGACGATGCTGACGACTGGATCGGTTGTGCCTTGGGGCACGTGGGTCGTGTGCCTCAAGAAGGAGGGAGCCACCACTTGCTCAAGTGCAGAGGGCAATGACATCCAGTATAATAGACTTTCACTAACTCTGGTAAGTCTGGCTGGTAGCTTCGACAAAACCCGTCAGACAAAAGCTATTATTTGTAAGGGATGGCAGGCAGTGTGCCTGTTAGCGTTTGATCTGTGTGCAAAAGAAGTGTATAGAATGGCCACCGATTGTCGGGGCCACAGCTATGTCCCTTTTGCATTCCCTCCTCTCCCAACCCAAGTTTCTTTGTAAGTCTAAGTTTGTATGCTCTGCCTGGTCAACTTGTTATTTGTGCCAGGTAGACAGTGGGACTTTCAGTAAACTATGATTTGTGCCACCCGTATGCTGGTGGCCACAAGCTTTAATGAAAATCATGGCAGTTATGCCTTTTGGCAAAAGTGTGTTTGAAGCAAAAGGGAATATAAGATTAAGCAACAGGGTTGTGCCGCAGGTAAAGCTGGGCGTTGGGCAGCAGACTGCGAGGCCTCTCTGGGGTGTGAGATCTCGTGCTGGGATTTACCAAGAAAACAATAGTCGCATTCTAACCACTGGGAGTGTCTCATTTCGCAGTGCGTCGTCCTGGATAAATGTAGTTCCAGCTTTTGTTGCAATGAAGTGGCTAATCGCGATGATAACCCCAAACTCCCACACGCATCGCCTCATCAAGCCCACGACACGAGAAGACACACCACCACAAGCTGCTTCAAGATTGTATGTCGGACAATTCACGAATGATATGTGGAGCAGGCGCTCTATCTGACCGCGCACCTCGAGACCTTCCTCTCGCCAGGATGCCTTGCAGTTGCCAGTCCGAGAATCTCCGTAAACCAAATGTGGTTAGAGATGGAGTTACTACACCAGACACATATAGTAGACTGCAAGTCGAACGACTGGAACGGTCTTGATATGGCGTGAGTATCATCATGCATGTCGTGAGCACGATCATGCCTAGGCGAAGAGGTTCATAGCGAGGAGGAACCCGAAAATTAAACGACTGGTCCCACACACAAGTAAGCATAAAGTGGAGAAACGTTGCTATTATCTGCAAGTACGGCTTTTCCACGGGAATATTTGTTGCGAGCCAGATATCATAAGGGCCAAGGCAACAGACAGTCACCTGCGCGAGGATACACTCAGAGTATCCCATCATCAAGATAGTCAGCAACATGGGGACAATAGAAGGTTGCGGTGGGCATGTTGCGAGGGCCGCACGATTTCAAAGATCATGTAGTGAAAAACAGTTGGTGCCAAACAGTGCAGGACCAGAGACGTCGGGATCTAAGGGCGGCTGTGATAGATTTGACAATACAAGCTTGTAGAGATATCATGCAAGTATTGGACAACTTCGGTGAAAAGAAAAGATGCATCAAGGCAGCTGGTTCGGAACAAGCAGTTGTGGACCGGAGACGTCGGGATTTAGGGCGGCTGTGATAGATTTGACAATACAAGCTTGTCGACATATCATGCAAGTATTGGACAAGTATTCAACAGCGAACAAGTTCCAACAAAGCAGCTGATGATGCGTGAAGCATCCCACCTCAACCTCTGAATTCTAACACTGCATGAGCCGAGCCTAGGTTTCTTTTGGATCAACGTGTGTAACCCCCTCTTGCGCTGGAGACCTCACCCTGCGATATCCACCACTACTTGAGCCGAGCCAGGGTTTCTGTTGGGTTAGGGTTTGTAATACGCCGGAGACCTCACCAATAGAGATCCGATACTGCATTTGCTGAGTCAGGGTTTCTGTTGGGTCAATGTAAAACCTCCGTGTGCCGAAGACCCCGCACACTCTGTGAGTTCCAACACTGAATGAGCCGAGCCAAGGTTTTTGAATGAGTCAGGATGTGTAAAAACTCCGTGAGCCACAGACCTCAACCTCCTGTGTTATTCTACGTCCAGATGAGAAACTTAGGCCAAAACACGGAAGAATCAACTTACTGTGTAGATTAAGATGTGCCAAGCATTGCAGTATGCGCGGAGTTCGGGGTGGAAGTTTTGCAGAACGACAGAAAGCGTCGAGATGGCCAGAACAAAGACGGTGGCAGCGAAAAATGGTATGTCATACGCTACACTTCCATTCGGCAATTCGTATTCCCATGGATATTTACTGTAACAAACAGCATAAAATCCAAGCAAGGCAACGTTGTTCACAGGTGCAAGGCACTTTTCGTGCACGCACAACAACCTGTTGGCGAAAGAACTTCGTCAGAAAGGAGAAACGGTTTCTCGAAGCACGGTCTAAAGTTGCGACCCATCGCACGGCACTGGCCGCATGAAGGCTGGGCCTAAAGTGTACCGAATCGATCCTCCGTTTGTGCAACGTGAGCTGTGATTACTCTCTGACCCTGCGCCGATGGCCCGAGGCCTGTATTCGTATTCCTTTGCGTAGGACATGTGCAATGCCTTTTTGAAATTTCAAACTGGAAAGCAATCGTGCTCAGCTTCTTGACTGCTGTGACCTTGAGATGAGAAATAGATTGCCGTTCCGTTCAGACGTTCTTGTACCAGCTTTGTGTGTCATGACAAACCTGCTATATTCATAGAAGTTATCCTCGTCCGACGAACTCATAAGCAGCTTTGCTTTGTCAGATCTGATGAGGCCGAGGCCGTTGACCGAGTTTTTAGCTCACAGATCTTCCGTTGCCTGTTCATACCGATCCGATAACCCGATAAGTCGTTTCAGAAAACCAAACTTGAAGTTACAAGCGGTCATATGGGAAAGTGAGACGAATTTTTGGCAACGGAGCCGCGGGATCAGAAATTCAGGGTTTGGGCATCACGGTATGATTTTTCACGGCCGCAAAAATCATTTTTTGCGCTCGGGGTCTTTCCAGACCTATTAGTATGCGTCTAAGGAAGCATACTTGTGGGTCTGTGCTGTTCACCTGTTATTTACTAACAACATATGACCCGATTCTTGGAATTGCGTGTGATTTGGCTCGCTCAACCCTCCGAACGCTCAATCGAGCATCCGCTATACCCCGCTCGCTCGTGGGGTATATCGGATGATGGCGTTCGATGCGCAAGAGTCTCAGCATTCCAAAACTGTACCTACTTTGTTAATGCTGTTAGCGAGGCGAAAGTTATGGCTACGAATCTGTTTACGAATCCGCTTTTGCTAGAAAACACATACCCCGCAACCGGGCGCAAGTAGCCCGCTTGCGGAGATTCTCAAAATGTAGAGAATGCGTCAGCGGATCCTCAGATTGTTGATACCTACTTGGTACAATCAGTCTCAGGATCACTATTCAATGCATGCGCATGCTTAGTATCATGATTTTTATGTAATATACGTTGGGTTTCAGGTATACGAAAATAAAAAATAAAAAATACGCACCGACGGTGCACAAAAGTACAAGCGGTCATATGACGACTGAGATTTTCGATTTTCCATCGTGGATCATTTCTGAACCGTTCCCCAATTTATCGTCTCCGTTGCCAAAAAGGGGCCGATTTTCCGTCATAATTTCATATGAGCGTTTGTACATGCATGTAGGTGACTAACCTCTGACCTTACCTCTGACCTTTATAATCTTCACCCAAACCAAATTACCTTACCTTACCTTACCTACCTCTGACCTTTATAATCTTGGCACCAAGTAAATTACCTTACTACCTCTGACCTTTATAATCTTGGCACCAAGTAAATTACCTTACTTACTTACTTACATAGTCAATCAGCAGCAGCAGCAGCAGCAGCAGCAGCAGCAGCAGCAGCAAAGCTCGAATCCCAACGGGCGACGCAGTCGAATTTTCGATCTCACGATCACCAGACGCCAACGATGACAGTGCCACTGCAGTCGCGTACATATATCGCGACGCCACCCACGCGTTATGGCATGGTATGCTGGGAAGCAAAAAGCAAAGCACTGTCGCGCACATGATCCTACGGCCAGATAGTGTAATGGCGAAAATGATTTAAACATCGCATGGCCGACGCGATGTTCGGAAATCAGATAGATTCGCTTTTACATTGCATAGCAGACGCGAGGATTGAGAAATGTCAAATCATTAATGGAATGGCAGACTCGATGTTCATGTTCGGATCTCTCGAGTGCGCCACGTCGGCAAGATAAATAATCCTATCGACCGTCAGATGCGCCTAGTGGAGATCTTAATTTAAGATCGACCGGGCCTAGAATAAACTAAACTTGGTATATGCCACGTCAATCAGCAGCAGCAGCAGCAGCAAAGCTCAAATCGCAACGGGCGTCACAGACAACTTTCGATCTCACGATCGCCAGACGCTAACGATGGCAGTGCCGCTGCATTCGCGTGCATTTACCGCGACGCTACCCACGCGTTATGGCATCGCATGTCGAGACGCACATATTAAGCACTGTCGCACACATGATCGGATCGCTCCGGGGAGGACTTAAAATGCCAGATCATATTTGATACTCAGCATTATTCGACGGTTCCACTCGCTGCACGCACAGCTCAACAGCGGAGCGCTGATTTTTGAACGTGGCTTTTTATGTGTACAATGCCCACATAGGTTGCATGCTGTTATTTTGTGTGTTTCGTTTTTGGGACGCGTTGCGCGCATGAGCATGGATGCGCGCGCGCATGCTTGTTTTCGATATTCGTCGGTTTGGTCACGACGTGCGCATAATCAATCGTTGCTTTGATCGCATGTGTCCTCATTCAGTATGTAAGAACTGCATGCATGCGATTGTGCGCGCCACATAAGTGCATGATGCGCATCGGCATGTACCCGCGCGCGTGTGCGTTGACTGTGAGCATGCTCTCGCAGTGGCAACGATAATGTATTTCCGTTGCCAACACGTTTGCGGTATCGTAGCGCGCGTACGAAGAGCGGCAGCCAATTTATCATGCAAGTTGCTGCAATAGAAAGGTGTGTGTGTGTGTTTGGCACAGGGTCATGATGGCGGAGGTCGATGAGACGTCATTCGTGCTTCGATTTACAATGCTGCGACCGATCGAAGTAGCGCGAGGTTTGATGCACGTTCATGGCGGTGAAATGCACTTTTATGTATATATGATATAAGAAGCGCTTGCCCATTGATATCGCCACACGTGAAGGCAGCCAACCATGCATAGGCTCGCGCCAGCCGCGAGTGGGAATTGCAAATGTCACTCAGTCGAATGATGAATTATAACGAGCAAGTAGTGTATGCATGTAGCCGCAGTCAGGTATCATTCCGATGGTTACATGTTGGATATTCACACGCATGGATTATCAACACCCACCATTCACACAGGAATGCACTACGGGCACATCAATATATGTGCCAAATCATGGAAGCAAAGTAGCTCTTGCTTCTCTCTCACACACGAACACACACACACACACATCACATACTCAACACTAAGCACTAAGTTACACACCACGGAGAGCATCATATATATCACGCCCTGCACATGCACGTTGATGCGTTTATCGGATGATGAAGGAGGACGATGTCCACGAGACTCGCACAAGTTCTTGGTCTGGGTTCGATCCCCGGCGTCCTGCATCAGTAAATATTGCTTTATTCCCACGTTTTCCGGCTGGATACACAATTACGCATGCACAATCATATAATAATCCGCATACACAGCCAATCATTTGCGTCTCGGCATAATGTGATATTTTTTATTCGCAAGGGTAATTGTTAAAGATTGCATTCGATATACGCATCAGCCTATTTGCGCACAGTTTGTGCAACATGCAGTCATAATCAGATTTTCACATTGTCAAAATTTAAAGTACTAATATGATGATCATAGTAGTATGCCATGTGTGCTAGATGCCAACTGCCGCAATGCTACAAACGTGCCCCCCTTTGCTATTCGTCCTAAAACACAAATGCCAGCTCAAGATGGGCACAATAATTCTATGCATGTGCAAGGGGTATCAATGGACATCAGATTATGCAGTGCTCGCCTCAAGCACCACCTTAGTCACTGTCTCGGCTTGTGCTCAAAATTATTGATGAATATCAGCGAGTGCGTTGTGAGTGCATACGCCCGTTGATGCACACACGCACACGCACTAAGCACACACGCACGCGCGCGCGACACACACATACACACACATAATAAAGTGAACGAGCTAATGCGCATGCCAATCAAAGCTAGACGTATATATATATATATATATACAACGTTGTATATATATATATGGGGACTTCAATGCAGCCGATTTCCCTCTCGAATTTCACGGTGTGCGCTCGAGCACCAACGTGTGATATTTTCATAATATACTTGCAGTGTAACACTGGCCGAGCTTCCAACGTGGCTGCACACTTTCTTTTTTTGGCTAGGATGTGTGGGTGCGGTATATAGTCATGCCCTGATCTATTCCCACAAGCATGTTTCTCACATCCACAAGATTGATGGTGGGTCTGCTTTTGTCAGCGGGCAACGTGTGCATGCTACATGCAACATGCATATCGATTGTTAAAGTGGCAAGAATGTGTGTGTGCGCGTGCGCTTGCAGTCGCGAGTGTGCGTGTGCGTGTGTGTGTGTGTATGAGTTGTGTTTGGATGCGTGTGCAAGTATGTAATTATGCGCGTGCATGAGTGTGGCTTTTCCTTGGACCGACTCCTTTGGCACACCGTAGCCGCAGAAGATCAATTGCACTATGTACCCACACCGGGGATCAAAGCATTCAGCCATGATTGTGTGTGTGTGTGTGTGAAAGAGAGTGAGCATGTGTATCACATGTATGCAAAATGGGCATGTGCACCACCAACTCATGTATAGTGAGCCTCCATTATTTTTCACATGATGTTCGCCCCCACCTAAGCAATTGCCACAAGCAGACGGACATTGCCATACGTGTGTAGCAGAAAAGTAACTCTGCTACGAGGGTCATATATTGCTTGCTCAGACTTCAGCTAACACTCCAAGAGGTTGTTGACATCAACATTATCCACATCAACATGTATAACGCTCCATATATTCTTCACGATTTGTTGCAGACATGTCTCATCAATTAGGCAATCTTAGTATTGATTATGCAGTTAGCGCTAATTGCGCGCAGCGCGCCGCGATGTTGATGTATTGATCGGTGCGTGAGCATTTACATTCTGCACATTCAACAGATTGTTTTCGATGCCATGCATGTGCAAATGCTAAATAGTATGTAAGATATGTATGCAAAGTGTTTGCTTATTCGACTACACGTGTATCTACACTACGATTGCCAAGCGTAAGCAACGTGCGAAAGCTAAGAAAACGTTCGTACTAGAAAATAAGTAATCATAGTAACTTTTTGTGTCCTTGATAATCATATTGGCGATAGCCAAACCTTGCTCCGCCATTCAATATTTGCAACTAGCTTACATTACATGTACGCCGCCACCATATATCATATCTAGCTATATAACACATTTAATATCTCACATCCCAAATCATATCGCCGTACATACATAACAACCGCCCAACTGATAACTAATGAATACCTGAACGAAAGGGATGTATCATCATCCATACACCGCCACCAACACGCGAACGCTAGGGAAAAGTTTGCACTAGAAAGTAACGTATCATTATAGTAACTAGCTATGTCGCCTTGGTAATCATATTGGACATCCAAACCTTGCTCCGCCATCCTCTATTTGTAACTAGCGTATACTACATGTATGCCGTCGACATAATATATCATATCTAACCATATAACACATATAATGTCTCACATTGCAAATCATACCGCCGTGCATAACAACCGCCCAACCAATCACTAATGAACAATATGTTGAACCGATTGAATTGTCGGATGGCCTAGTGGAGATCTCATCTTTGAGATCGACCGGGCCTAGACCTCTGACCTTTATAATCTTCACCCACACCAAATTACCTACCTCTGACCTTTATAATCTTCACCCAAACCAAATTTTCATCTCCGTTCGCTGTACGTGTTATGAATTTAGTTATGGGTCATCTGAATGACCATCTCCGTTCGCCTTTTTCTTTATTTGCTATGTATGAGGAAAGCGAACGGAGATGGTCATTCAGCAGCAGCAGCAGCAGCAGCAGCAAAGCTCGAATCCCAACGAACGACGCAGTCGAATTTTCGATCTCACGATCGCCAGACGCTAACGATGACAGTGCCACTGCAGTCGCGTACATCATTTATCGCGACGCCACCCACGCGTTATGGCATGGCATGCTGGGAAGCAAAAAGCAAAGCACTGTCGCGCACATGATCCTGCGGTCATATGATGTAATGGCGATATCCATGTTAACATCGCATGGTAATTAATCGTGCTGTCCAAAAAGATCGACGCCTAGTGGAGATCGCATATTTGTGATCGACAGCGCCTAGACCTCTGACCTTTATAATCTTCACCCAAACCAAATTACCTTACCTTACCTTACCTTAGTCAATCAGCAGCAGCAGCAGCAGCAGCAGCAGCAGCAGCAAAGCTCGAATCCCAACGGGCGATACAGTCGAATGTTCCATCTCACGATCGCCGGACGCTAACGATGACAGTGCCACAACAGTCGCGTGTATGTACCACGACGCCACCCACGCGTTATGGCATGGCATGCTGGGAAGCAAAATGCGAAGCACTGTCGCGCACATGATCCCGCGGTCATATGATGTAATGGCGATATCCATGTTAACATCGCATGGTAATTAATGGTGCTGTCCAAAAAGATCGACGCCTAGTGGAGATCGCATATTTGTGATCGACAGCGCCTAGTACCTTACCTTACCTTAGTCAATCAGCAGCAGCAGCAGCAGCAGCAAAGCTCGAATCCCAACGGGCGACGCAGTCGAATTTTCGATCTGACGATCGCCAGACATTAACGATGACAGTGCCACTGCAGTCGCGTGTATGTACCGCGACGCCACCCACGCGTTATGGCATGGCATGCTGGGAAGCAAAAAGCGAAGCACTGTCGCGCACATGATCTTGGTGCGGTCATATGATGTAATGGCGATATCCATGGTAACATCGCATGGTAATTAACCGTGCTGTCCAAAAAGATCGACGCCTAGTGGAGATCGCATACTTGTGATCGACAGCGCCTAGACCTCTGACCTTTATAATCTTCGCCCAAACCAAATTACCTTACCTACCTCACCTCTGACCTTTATAATCTTCACCCAAACCAAATTACCTTACCTTACCTTACCTTACCTTAGTCAATCAGCAGCAGCAGCAGCAAAGCTCGAATCCTAACGGGCGACGCAGTCGAATTATCGGTCTGACGATCGACAGACGCTAGCGATGACAGTGCCACAACAGTCGCGTGTATGTACCACGACGCCACCCACGCGTTATGGCATGGCATGCTGGGAAGCGAAAAGCGAAGCACTGTCGCACACATGATCCTGCGGTCATATGATGTAATGGCGATATCCATGTTAACATCGCATGGTAATTAATGGTGCTGTCCAAAAAGATCGACGCCTAGTGGAGATCGCATATTTGTGATCGACAGCGCCTAGTACCTTACTTACCTTAATCAGCAGCAGCAGCAGCAAAGCTCGAATCCCAACGGGCGATACAGTCGAATGTTCGATCTCACGATCGCCGGACGCTGACGATGACAGTGCCACAACAGTCGCGTGTATGTACCGCGACGCCACCCACGCGTTATGGCATGGCATGCTGGGAAGCAAAAAGCAAAGCACTGTCGCGCACATGATCCTGCGGTCATATGATGTAATGACGATATCCATGTTAACATCACATGGTAATTAATCGCGTTGTCCAAAAAGATCGACGCCTAGTGGAGATCGCATATTTGTGATCGACAGCGCCTAGTACCTTAGTCAATCAGCAGCAGCAGCAGCAGCAGCAGCAAAGCTCGAATCCCAACGGGCGATACAGTCGAATGTTCCATCTCACGATCGCCAGACGCTGACGATGGCAGTGCCACAACAGTCGCGTGTATGTACCACGACGCTACCCACGCGTTATGGCATGGCATGCTGGGAAGCAAAATGCGAAGCACTGTCGCGCACATGATCCCGCGGTCATATGATGTAATGGCGATATCCATGTTAACATCGCATGGTAATTAATGGTGCTGTCCAAAAAGATCGACGCCTAGTGGAGATCGCATATTTGTGATCGACAGCGCCTAGTATTGTCTTGGGATGAAGTAAATTACCTTACTGACTTACTTACTTAGTCAATCAGCAGCAGCAGCAAAGCTCGAATCCCAACGGGCGACGCAGTCGAATTTTCGATCTCACGATCGCCAGACGCCAACGATGACAGTGCCAAAACAGTCGCGTGTATGTACCACGACGCCACCCACGCGTTATGGCATGGCATGCTGGGAAGCAAAAAGCAAAGCACTGTCGCGCACATGATCCTACGGTCATATGATGTAATGGCGAAAATGATTTAAACATCGCATGGCCGACGCGATGTTCGGAAATCAGATAGATTCGCTTTTACGTGGCATAGCAGACGCGAGGATCGAGAAATGTCAAATCATTAATGGAATGGCAGACTCGATGTTCAGGTTCGGATCTCTCGAGTGCGCCACGTCGGCAAGATAAATAATCCCATCGACCGTCAGATGCGCCTAGTGGAGATCTTAATTTAAGATCGACCGGGCCTAGTATTCTACATAATTATCGGGCGTTGCGTTGTTTTTCATAATCAGCCGACGTGGCTGACTATGCCTCCCGAATGACGATTATTCAAGAGTTTGACGATTTTTCAAGTCTACGGCTGTATGAAACGATTTTATCAAATCTACGGTGTATGCGGGTACCATATCAAATCTTTCGCGTCGCGAGCTCGCGACCGTGAAACTTTTACCGCAAAATTCTAATTTAATTACTAATGATGACTGTGTCAAAACACGCTCTACGACGCTTCATGTGTGTGTGTGTGTGTGTGTGTATCTATATCGGATATTCCGATGTACATTCATGAGCGTGTCCGTAGCGTAGAATCTGATCTTATCACACTGGTGTATAAATTGGTGATGCCACTTGTCAGCGAAGCATCCCATCTGAGGGATTTATAATTATTGATTAAATTGTATCGAAGCACAAGTAATCACTGCTATTCATATACCCCATTCGCACAAGCACACGCTCACAACTCGCTTCCTGTATCGCAAATGCCACACTTGCATATCGTGATGCCATCTGCGCATTTGCTTGAATATATTTGCTTGATTATCATGATTGACATTTTATACTCGCATGGTAGTGCCAATGGCTGAATTTAAATGTGTATCGTCTCCATTCGCATGGCGTCTTGGCAGATATCCCGTTGGATGCATCCCAACCGACACGCAGGCTCGACATTATTTTTGTTTTCATTAGTTTTGCGAGTTGTGGGCAGATATATTTCATAATTGCACCATGCGTGTTTGACATGCAGATTGGGCCTTCCGAGGATTTTGAAAAAATTTATTCAAAATTTGGGCGGATATTTAACCCAAAAAAAATGTCAAAATTTTCGAAAAATATGGGGTCTAAATTCAAAATATGTCAAAATTTCAAAAAAAAACTGCCATGGGCAGGTCCAGTGGTCGACTGCCGGCATCTGGGCCAACATAGCCTACGATGCATCCAACGTGCGAAACACCATTCGGTACCTCAAGTGTGTCTCGTGCGTCCGATCTAACGATTCCACACACAACGCGATATGCACCCTCTAGTCTTTAACTCTTTATTCTAGTTTGAGTAAACAGTCGAGTGTCACGCACAGTAAGATGTCTTCTCTAGGTCTAGCAGGTCTTCTTGGCGAGTACGGGTCTTCCGACGACGAATCTTGCGATGAATTTATGACCGTCACCGGGAGCGGCCCTGAGACCTTGCGCGAAGTGCACCTTGCTCCCGGTCTTGTTGACGATATCGAGGAGCAGGTCGAATAAGGTTGCCGTCCTCGGAATCGGCTAGAGCTTGCATACTGTACTGTATGCCAAGAACAGGGCACTGCCACTCACCAACGCCTTCGACCAGTTCAAACGCAAACGGAACGAGAGCTCCAGCGGCCCAGCTTTGTCAAGACATGAGCGAGACCGCGTGGTCCCTACGAAACCCAAACCGCCCAGTGGACGCAAGCGCGCTTCAGGAGGAGGTGGCCAAAGGCTTACCAAAGGTCTAGAGGGGCTTATAATTTATATTATATCAATTTGCAATTAGGTAGAAAAATGGAAAAATTTTGAAAAATATAGGGCCCTTTTTTGGGTTGGCAAAAAAATTTGGGGAGGACTAGGAAAAATTTCAAAAGAAAATTTGGGTGATTTAAAAAAAAATCCTCGGATAGGGTAACATGCAGACGATGTAGAAAGGAGCCCGCTAGATCTCATCGCGACATGTGAGCACGCCGTCTGCAAATATAAATGTCTAATAAAAGGAAGCACGTTGTGCCACTTGCGTGTTTTTATAATTGTAGCATGCATGCGCGTCCACACAATGCATATACTCAGAATAAATGGCTGCATGAATTGCCACTGCGTTTATGCATCATCGATCATCGCAAATATCGGCGCAACGACGCTTCAGGTGCAGGCGCATCCGCAGGCGCATCCGCAGGCGCAGGCGCATAATACCAGATACATACCCAAATCATTCCCTTGAAGATCTGAAGCAAGTGGCTTTTGAACTGAGATCCGCACAAAACGACGCTTCAGGTGCAGGCACATCCGCAGGCGCAGGCGCATCCGCAAGCGTGTCTGCAAGCATTCACGATATCGGTCGTTTCATAAATCGGTCACCCATCAGCAGCTAGATTTTTCAGATATGGTGAAGCAGAGATGAATGCACTTAATTCAGTAGACCATTCCTGATCTACATACGCATGTATACAATAATTGTTTGAACGCATATTATAATTGTTATAGCGCCTGGCATGTGTGCGATCATATATGATTTATATGCATATGTTGTACATATCATGCATGTCTGCATGCATGCATCTCGCAACTATTACGTGATTATATTATCATTTCTCAATCTCTGTAATTTTTACCTACGATATACGTTCCTCCTACGTTATACGATTAATTTATTATTATTATTACTATATAAAATTATTATTATATTATTATATACTATAGTAGATTATTTGTTGGGTTTCAGGTATACGAAAATAAAAAATAATAAATACGCACTGAAGGTGCATATGTGTAGTTGTATTATATTCATAAATAATAGCGGACGGGTCAATATATCATATATTAGTAGGTAATGGCGTGTCTAAGTGACACGTCATTTTGATTCTCAATCCTGCAATACCCATACACGCGAGGCATGACCGCCTGCGCCTGCGCCTCGTCGTCGCGCGTTGCTGCTCCCATAAGAGCAGCGTGTCAACGAAGGACATAAATGGATCCGGTTGCTCGCTGCGGACCTCGTCTTAGGGGCCTTTGTGTCGCTTGAGCCTCGTCAAACCAGGCGGGCTTGCCTGGGTTACAAGCGAAGGGCAGCCCCGACCGCGACCGTGCCATCAGCGGTCGTCGTCCTTTCAATTTTTCCTCCAACTAATTTTTACCTACGATATACGTTCCTCCTACGTTATACGATTTATTTTATTCATTATTATTATTTTATTATTATTATTATAGAAGAAAATTAGTTATACGTTCCTCCTACGTTATACGATTTATTTTATTCATTATTGTTTTTATTTTATTATTATTATTATTATTATATCACATTTATTTATTTATTATTATTATTATTATTATTAATACACCGGTCAAACAAGCTGTGAGACTGTCCCCGTAAGTTTTGCGAAAAAGGAATGAACGCTTACAAACAACGAAGAAAACCAGAACGGGAAAATCGGAAAAATCGAACGACTGAGATTTTCGATTTTCCATCGTGGACCATTTCTGAACCGTTCCCCGATTTATCGGCTCCGTTGCATAAAAACGGCCGATCTATCACGTTATTTCATATGAGCGTTTTTACGTCTCCCGAAAAAACAAAATCGAATCTGACCTGTGCCGAGGGGTGAAGAAACGCTGACTGAAAATTGTCTCCCGACCTTCTTTTTCACAAGCGAGGCTATTCGCACCGAAGGTGCATCTATTCCTCTCCTCTAAAAATGTCTAAAAATCTCTAAAAATAGAAAGAAAAGAAAAAAAACACACAATTCATGAGTATGCTGCCGCGGCGCAGTTCGCGCGCAGTGATTTCAATGGCCGATCCGTGGCGCATCGTACGGTCATGAATGAAAATATGGAAATGAAAATATGGAAATGGAATGGAAACCAAAGCCGAACAGGGCAGGATACACAGCAGAGCGGCGTGTAGCATGGCCCTCATGTGAGATATAATATACCGTATTATATCGGGGTGGTCACTGATAAGTTCTCATACAAGTGTAAACAGATTATAAAGATAAACGAATATAAGGCGGTATGTGACCTAGGTATCTGTCACCTAGTACTGTACGAGTACTGGTACAGCTATCGGGAGTCAGAGTAAGTTATGACCTACGGGTCACTAAATCCAGCACACCACCCTGTGACTGTACATAGTGTTGTTACAGGTGGCAGAGAGCGGAGCACAGACAAATCAAATTGTTCCGAAACAACAAACGGCTAGGAGCTGGAAACTGCTAGAGGGAGGCCTGTGCTTTAGCCAGGGCGGTCCCTCCCTAAAACTGCTGCTAGGATACTGCTTGCAAGCTAAGTTCCTACAGCTCAATTTCGCAGATACTCAGCCACTTTGAAAGTGGTCTACAAAGTTGCAGAGTTCACCAGAGTTGAAGAAGTTGTCAGTGTCAAAGAAGTTCAACCAGA
>LGRX02014895.1:0-20136 GCA_001247695.2 Cymbomonas tetramitiformis
GGACCATTTTTTGGACGGACGGACCAAACATTCTTAACATTCTAAGATTTCGCAAAATAGGGCTCCCATACTTAAGCCCATACTTAAGGAGGGTAACGCGTCGGCCCGCGTCGACGCCTGCGTTTTCACATACTTAAGAAAATTTAATTTTTTTTTTCATACTTAAGGAATATACACTGACTCCCCCCTCCCCCCCTAACCAGGGACTCAGGGGGTATAACCCAGTCGTATGCGAGTGTCAAACGTGCGTCACAGAGACGAACCCAACGACAGAGCTTGACAATCGTATACGATTGTCAAACGTGAGTCAGGCAGTAACCCTGTGATTTTTTGCATCGGCCCATGCCCTCCTTGGCAATATTTAAATCGCTTGAGGCCTTTAGGAGGATCATTTCCCATTCTTTCCTACTCCGGTCTATACGGGCTATATAGAAATTATTAATGAATACGCGATACACAGTTCTGACAATCGTGTACGATTGTCAAAACTGTTTCCCAAACGAATTTATTTGTAATTGTTTTGTTGTTGATAAAAAGTTTACACCGAACCCCACAACAATAATATGGGGGGGGTGGGGGGTCCGAACCAGTTTTGAAATCTAACGTAGAGCAAAATGACAGATGTAAAAAATCTGAAATCAAGCATTCCAAAAAAATGAAATCTGAAATCTAGCGTAGAGCAAAATTAGCAAACATTGGCGTCTCATAATGATCCGCTTATCATCATCTGGGAAAATAGAAGCTTACATATATGACCCCTTTGGAGATAAAGCCGAAAGAGAAACCATTAATATGATTGAGGTAGCACTCAAAACCTGGCTGAAAAATCTCATAGCCATTACAGAATATAAGGAATCCACAATTACCATTAGCAAGGATACATTTCAAACAGATACATACAACTGTGGCACATGGGTAGCAAAAACCGCCTTCAGATGGGCCCAATGGAACAGAGGTTCGCACCAGACCTCATTTTTCGAGTACCTAAAATCTGATTTATGTAGTGGGGAGTATGGCGACAAAACAATGCAAAAGGAAATACATAAATACCGATTAGAAATGAGGAAAGAAATAGGGCTGCTGGCCAAGAATACCCGCAACACACTGGAGCTCAAACACTTGGAGCCCGCTGGAAATGACGCTGCAATCAGCGGCCCAAATATGACTTCACCTTCCCACCATATTCTCACACGTAGAGGTGCCACACCTAAAAAGCAGATAGAAACTCTGATAGAAACTTTTAGACTGGAATGGAAGACACACACTACTAATGAAACAATTGTTTCAGAAGCCATCGAATCGCATAGGAAATATCACCACACCCCGAACACGGATAACACCAACATTCAAATCCATCTTCTTGTGACCAATGACATATGGTCAACTGCAGTCCACATCATTCCAGAAAGAAAGATTATTTACTGTGATTTTGATATCTCTAACAATAAACACCAGAAAGACATTTTCGCACTTCTCCCTCAAGACCTAAGTGTGCACCGCATAACCTTGAAACTGGGAGTACATCCGAACAACATGGGGGTTTTCAATTTTACACTAGCCCACAAAGCCTTTCACGTCCTGCACAACACTAAATTCTTCTCAGCAGCACAATTAAATAGAGACCTACTATACGAACTTGAAAACCTAAATATTAAAATTCTACCACAAACGGGCAGAGAAGCTAGGATAATCAAACACGAAAATAACAAAGCCATTTCGACCATACGACAATCACTGAGAACTCACCTCCCGAAAATTGATGCACATCCAACAAAGCCAAATCCTGAAAACAAAGACTGTAAATCCATGCACACTGCTTATAATCACCTCATCTCAGGCAAAGGAAAGCCTTCTTGCGAACCCCACACATATGGATACTGCAGGAAACACTCTCATAAACAAAAGAGAATAATCCTTAACCAAATGCACAAACAAAATCTTTGATTGTGAGAATATTTATGACGCAGATGGCAGATGCATACTACAAAAAGCAAAACACAAAAGCGCCATGAAACAGTCAGAAGAATTAGACCGACTCACAAAACTACAACTAGCACAACACTCTAACAATTTGATTATAATGGGTATGAATATGAGAGGCCTCCGACACCACAAAGAAGATAAAGACAGTTCAATCAAATTAGAAACAATCTGCAATCTTTTAATTGACAGACGGGCTGATATAATATGTATAGCGAACCTTATTGAGAAGGAGTACACCGCCCCACCATATGCGTGCTGGAACGTCACTGCTTCCAACGTGGTCTTTTGCGATCCATCTTCCCAACCCATCGAGGCGTATTGGCGTGTGGTGAAGTCATCTCGGCTCGACCATCTTCGTGCACGTCTGGACAACATGCTCCACGAACAGTTACCCAACTGGTTGTACTTGGAAGCCATTAATGGTTTATGCGACCCGATTAATAGCGGTTTGTGTGGTGTCGTGCCCTCAGAGATCGTGTTCTCAGCTTTGGAAAGCTCAAAGCTAAGGACTACAAACGCATCGCGGGCAAATATTACGTGAATACAAAAAAAAGCAAGTGGTACTGAGGTGACACCCACGCGCGCACAAGATTACGATCAGTCGCTCGCAGGAGAAGCTCCCGACCGAGCGAGTGCAACAAACCATCGATGCTTTCGTGGAGAAATATATGTCATTGCACCTTGTGCAGTGGGTTGAGGACCGCTGGGTTTGCGATTGCAAAGCCTACAGTATTGGCATGGGGGTGTTTGCTCTCACTCTCACCTTGTGTTGCACTTGGAGAAGAAGATCGACTTGAAGGAGCTCACTACAAGTCTTCCTGCGAGGGAGAAATCTGGTCGCAAGACTAAAACGAAAGGTGCATGGCACAAACAGGGTCCTTCACCAGCCTAGAAAAAACGGCCAAGAGATCAAAGCGTAGCAACAAAAAGTAAGAACTTGATGCTGAAAATATTGAATAGTTACTTTGTAGAAATATATAATATCATACTATCAAACATATTCCCCACACACAAGTAAGGTGTGTAATATTTATTGGAACGTGTATGCATACTCCCTTGGCTTTATGCTGTTTTTGCATACACTATATATTACAGCTAGCTATGTGTTATTGTACAGACCATGTATAGTGTATCATGTACCGAATCCGACGCGCGAAACACCATTCGGTATCCCAATTGTGTCAGGTCCGCGTGATCGATACTAAAGGCTCTAGGACACATATCGAATGTGAGTACAGTGTGATAAGTTGTGATAAGTTGTGTGTGAAAAGTTAAGTTCACGGATATATTGAATACTTACAGTACTGGAATATATTAGTATGCCGCGCTCCATTTGCAACAAAATAAGCAAACCAAAGCAGCCAGGAGTACAAGCTTTGAGGAAGTTGATAAGATGTCTCCTTGGCGCGTGGCCACAACTAGTTGGTGGACCTCGTCCGAACTACTGGCCAGTTGCATATGAGTTTCCGCCCGTAATAGATGGCAAACTTGCCAACGATTGCAACGATCTACCCGCAGAACTTTTAGTAGACATCATGCGTTCATACGCCCAGTACACTTTGATTAATACAGAATACCGCGCAAGTTTTGTTCAGGCATGCGAGTCGATTGCACCACGTAAACCCTTTGCATGGTGTTGTGCTTTTCACGATCAAAGTGAAAGTTTCTATGCTTGGGTGAACGATCTGTTCACGATGCCTATAGTTCCAACAGTGTTACAACAAGCAACAACTGAATCAAGTGAAACTCGCCCCACGAAGAGGCCACGAACGAAAATGAATAGGCGGTGTGCTCCTGTGACGTTTTTTGATCTTCCTTCCACGAGTTATCCCTGCGATCGGCAAAAAGCATTTTATCCCACACAGTCGTGTCAGTATGCCATCTTGCGAGCGATATTCGGCACACTTTTACACGGAATGAAGTTTGGAGATTTTTGCTGTGGGAAGGAAGCCTCAACGGTGTACAGTGAGCTTGCGAAATTCGGCGCGAAAGGAATCGTTTTGTTTGACAAGTACCCCGCAAGCGGGTTTCGAGAGGGTGACTTACTTGGCAGTGACTTGTCGAAGAGCAATGTAGATGTCGTAGTGACTTCCCTCCCATATAGTCGCGGTTTGTGCACACCTTTATTTGAGCGACTCGTGCATGCTAACATTTCTTTCCTTTGCGTAAAACTGTTGAACTCGTATGAGCGACCAGCAGTGAGCGACGGTAGGGAGTTGCTACTCCAATGTGTTAGTGTGAAAGTATTGTTGCCGCCCATCGCTTACCCTGGTCACACGAAGGCGCTTGGGGAGATCGAAGCTTGGTACATATGTGGCAAGAGCGTGGAAGACAGAAAGTAGGCGACCGTGGCGTGTGCAACTAGGTTTGGAAAGTCTTGCGACGCTAGTCGTGTTGTTTTCGAGGGTGTAGCATACAAAGTGAGTTTCAATTTATCTAGAGGACTAATTATTTTTTATACACGTGTATAAGCAGGCCGCGCGCCATACTTCGAAGTCGCACGTTTGAAGTGCAAAAACTGCTTAAGAAAATTGAAGAAATGTTCGTGGAAGCAAGATGCCTACGACGTGCAGTATCAATACTGGGTTAAGTTAGGTTGCTTCAAAAATGAGTTTGTGGACTTCGGAGGGAGTGAGTACCAAGATCACACCCATACATTTTTCGGTTCTCGGAAGGAAGGAGATCCATACACGGTTTTGAAGTGTGACACAAGGGGTTAGTTGGCATCGAATTAGGAAGGCCGATTTCGAAGGTGTTAGCTATAGTCTTTGCTTTTTCAAAATGTATGATAGCATGCAAACTTGCTTGCCTCCAAGGTTCTGGCCACCAATACTATTCTAACTTAGTAAATCCTACAGCAATACTTGTAACTACACCACCCTACTGCAAAAATTTGAAATAACCGATCGAAGTGACTAGGTAGTTCAAGCACCCATAGCAAAGTCCATATGATATCGCCATATTTGCACATATCTTATGTCTCACCTTCATATCTTGTTTGGCATAACAATAAACTGTTTGCTTGTTCTTGTCGACTAGGTGCACAGCATATGCATACAACAAACGAATACGGTATTCGGTAGATACCTCCCCCGCTAGCAATATGCGGTTGAAAATGAGGTATTGCGGTTGTGATATTTGAGTTATCACATATGCATAGTCGGGTTCGTAGCCGACCACATAGT
Organism: Cymbomonas tetramitiformis; assembly: GCA_001247695.2. Classification (NCBI taxonomy): domain Eukaryota; kingdom Viridiplantae; phylum Chlorophyta; class Pyramimonadophyceae; order Pyramimonadales; family Pyramimonadaceae; genus Cymbomonas; species Cymbomonas tetramitiformis. Next base: position 5,169 of record LGRX02014895.1, read on the forward strand.
GAAGCTGGCAAGTACCTATGTGAATATCACGTTGAGTTGGAGTGGGGAGTTTCCCTTTGTGTTCACCAGTAAGACTTGCCGGTGGATATAGCGTAGATACGAAGTACTCACGCGTTCTACTAATGGGTGAAGGCATGAAATATGAAGATAGCTTGTTAGTTTGCTTAAGCGGTTTCTTGATAGCTTTCACCATGGCGGTATTGTGAATATCAAAGCTTGAACAATATTGCAAACGGTATTCGGAATCATTTTCAAGCGTACCGCTCATTATGTGAAGGTAGCTCGACATATGCCGCATAGCGGTAGGTCCGCGCATGTGTCACAGGTAGCATGCGTGGAGTCGTGACACGAAAAACGTGAAGTAAAACACGGCGTGGAGTGCTGACACGAAACGAGTGGAGTTTTCACCCTTTTTCCACCAGCTACCTGCTTCAGCTCGCGGAGGGCTGTCCGCGCCTCGTGCACGCGTGTAGCAAGGCGGGAGGGCTGAGAGGGCAATAAGCCCGCGTACTGTGCCCGAAGGCCGATGTTGATGTCGTCCGCGCGAACGTGAAGGGCTCGTCGTGACGGACAACGGGTTGCTCATCATGCCGTCTACAAAGCTGTGCGAACGTGGCGTCGTCCTGAGCGTCGAAGACGGTCTGGAACGCGGAAACAATTTCGTCGCTCTCTTCAGCGGTGACCAAGTCGCACTCCTCGCATGCCATGTCGTCCGTGGGGCAATTCGTGGTGTCGTGGTAGTGACCAGGTGGACAACGTGCGCACTCAGGGATGAAGGCGGAGGAGGCCACGTGGAACGATATGTTGTGGGCGGAGTTCTTCTTGTAGTGGTTCTGCTGCCAATTCCCGCCGCCATTGAGCGGCTTCGCGGCGAAGCGGTAACTCTTCTGCCGTCCATAGCGTCCGACTCGTTTATCGCGCTCAAGGTATTTCCCGTCGTCCCTCCTGTTCCGCTCATCCCGCCATCGTGAGGGCGGGAAGGAGACACCACGCTTGCCGTCGGGCTGTAGTCGGTGGCGGTGCGAGTCAGCAAATCCAGCAAGCGGCTCGTCGTTCTTCGTGAAAGAGTCCTTGATTGAGGGTCATGAAAGTCGAGGACTCGAGGTTGCGGTCTCCAACTGCTTCTCGAACTCACGGATAAGGCTCTGCACGTCCACGCCACGAGAGTAAAGCATAGTCGGAGCAGTCGGGGTAGCCGTCTTAAGCTGCTTCGCGCGGCCAACTCCATGTTCGCTCTCCCAAATTTCGAGGATGTGGGCGTAAATGTCCTCGAGGTCGACCTTGGCCAACTCGACGTCGATTCGAAGCGGGGTAATCACCTTGTCGTACATACTAGTGTCGAGAGACGCGAGCAATTGCTTCTTGGCCACCATGTCGTCGAGAGGTCCAGAAGCTGCGTTGCGGATGACCGTTAAGCAGGCGTCGAAATCTTGAATCAACGGATCAGGGTCGAGCTTGGAGTCGAAGTAGATGGCGCACAACGCCTTGTAGTTCCCAAGACAAGGGGTCGAAGAACTCGAGGGAGTAGTCACTTCGTGATTTCGAGTAGAGCGCGCTTCCCATCCCGTGGGGAAGCACGTCCAGAAGCGTCCACCCAACGTCGAGCGGCTGAATGTGGCTTCGTCAAGGAAGTCAACACTGTCGTGAAGAGGATGGCGTCGTACACGATGTTCACCTCCTTGGTGGCATCCGCCAAGTCGAAGAGGGATTCGTTGGCGGCGTCCTTCTGCTCGAATGCCGACTGCAAGGACGTCACTGTCAAAGAGGTCCATAGCACGTTGCGGTCACTTTCGTCGCCTTTGAATGTCGCATCTTTGAACCCAAGAGCGTCGCGAGAAACCCTCTTGATCAAATCGACGTCCCAAGATGAATTTTGAACGGCAACGGATCTTGTCCGTTCCGGAACCGTCAAAGCCGCTGCCGGAGATGCATGCGCGGGCTTGTAACGAGTCCCGACGTCTCGAGAAAAATGGTGTCTCGACGAATTCTGTTGTGTGCCCCCACGGGAGGCGTAGATTGTGATGATACACTCATGATAAATTCCTAGTGGTGGGAGCTTCGGGGTAAGGTGGCGATGGCGCGGAGAGGAGGAAACTCGCGGAAATAGAGATGGCAGAATGCAGCCGCAACGTTCGTAACTGTGAAGTCCGATTTGTAGAAATGCGGAAGTCGTAAAACACGTTGCGCAAGAAGTCCGCGACAAAGATTGGTCAAGTCCCAGTCAAACGAAAATCCCGTGGACATCCAAAAAATCACGTAGGGTACACTGCAGCGATAAACACAATCACTCCGTAACGACGCGTGCCTCAACCGCGAGTCCTCATCTCGCAACCATCAAATGGGCCCCCCAACGCCCCACCAAGCGGAGGCGCTTAGCCAATCATGTTACCAAAAGTAGTGGAAGGTGCCTGGCGCACCATTACCTGTTAGATATATAGTTTCAGCTATATATCGGGCTACGGTCAGAATGCTTACACTTTCGGGAATTGGACTAAGAGTCGGTTAACTCGGCTTACGCCGGAAACCCTAAACCTGTGACACCCGTACTGTACTGAGTACAGTAGTGCCTCACATTTAAGGAAATGCTAGGTTAAGGAAACAGCCAGCTTTTCGGGGGGGTGGGGGGTCGGAAAAATGCGAAAAAAGCTGGGCTGGAAAAAAACATTAAGAAAATGTACCCAAATAAGGAAATGAAGGCTGCCGAATCATTTCGTTAACGGAAATCGGAAAGTCATATTAAGGAAACGAAGGCTAGCTGAACATCAGAATTCAACCAACTCAACCGTGTCACTCTGCATTGACGCTTTCTCGGTCTCACCGCTGGGACTCTCATTGAGTGGCGCTTTGGCCTTGATACGCGATATGACTATCGACTTCAAGTCGTCGTAGTCTTCCTGACTAATCATCCCACTTTGCAAGTCAGCATGCAATTCTCGCAGTTCCTGGCGACTGCTCGGATCCATGCTGAATTTAAGAGAATGCGCTGGCTGACTGCGCTTTCCAGTCCCTAAAAAGAAATGGATTTAAGAGAAGAGGCTGGCTGACGCTCGAATCGCGTTTCCTATTCGTTAGTAATTTCGGTAAGAGGCTGACGCTGGCAGGGGGGGGGGGGGTCAGAAAAATACGAAAAAAGCTAGGCTGGCTCCAAATTCCTGTTTCCTTAAAGGTGAGGTATTACTGTACTAGTAGTACAGATATAGGAAGTGACACACGGTGTGTCACATCCAGCAAAATGATCAATCCACGCAACATGCAATAAACAAGGGAATAATACCCTAGGGAATAGTACCCTGCAGTTCTTGGGATGCTGCCCGAAATACGCTCGAGTTATATATATACGATATATATATATATATATTATATACACACACGAGAAGCAAGGACAATAGAGTTATGACTTAAATGCAGCTTTATGTCTGCTGAATTAAAAAGCTCGTATATTGTGAACCAGGCATCATGCTCAGGATCGCATCATGTGCATCGGACTAAGTACGTCTTGATGCCTCTAGATATACGAGATGCTACAAAGTGCGAAATCTCATACAAATTACGTCCTTCTTTTGTGAAATTCAATGAACGCGACTCGCATATCAACATATGCATCTCGAACGGCCTATGGTGAGCAGCCACGGCGTAGCGATAGAAAACCACATTGATACAGAAGCTCTCCCTTGCTAGCGCCCGCAAGCTTGCAGAGACACAGCGTGGGCCCATCTTGTCACAAAAATGTGAATGAGGGAATCTGTGCCCTCCTCGATGGAATATGTACTAAGACATTGCTCAGTAGGTCATGTGAACTGTCAGACAATGTCGTGTTCCTCGGATGTCAACAAAGGCATGATCCAATGAAGCAGACTGAAGATTCAGGAAAAATGGCATCCTCAGCCATTTGGCTTTTGGCGCAAAGCACAATACACACATTTGCCCATGGTCGATGTCTCCTTGGCAGTTGGCAACATTTGCCCAAGGTAGGATCACTCTTATGTAATGAGCAGCTGCCTCAGTCACATACGATGAGGTATTGAGGGAGCGTGCTTCCCTACAAAATCGAAAATGAAGAGGCGTGCTCTACAGTATCCTGATTGCAATTTGAAGAGCTTGATTGTCCGGCAGTCTAGTATTGAGACTGTGAATAGTCTTAGACTGAAACTGAATTAAGATGATTATTTATCATCTCAGTGTCTCTGGTGCTACCAGAAGATGAAGTGACAAACGGAATTCCATATTTACAAAATGGTTGTTGTCGGCTCAAGACATGATGTGGCGACTAAAGGCTGTAAACATGATTAGGTGGAATCTGCGACATGTAGTATACATATATAACAAGCACTTAAGCTTAGAACTGTGAGCTGACTTGCAGTACTTAGGATACAGTATTTCATAGTGAATATACCACCTCATAAGCGCATGCCACATAATGGTGCCTTACTCTCGTTCGTACCTCAGACACCAAATATGTGATCACGCGTACTTAGGTTTCATTGCATGGCAAAAAGTAGAAACCCTAATTGTGTTCCTTAATGTCGAAACTGTTGAGGATTTCAGAGGTAGAATATTCAGGTGGAATATACAAAACCAAATCTTGTGACGAGAAATGGTACAGTGAGGTTGTCTAGATATAATGGAATGTACCCCGAAGAATCGGAACGGTCTGTGTACCATGTACAGTCTGAACTTTTAACTATTCTAGCATACGTGCGAGGACATACAGAGACAGCATGACGAACGAAACCTCCTGGCTTATGCTGATGGCGGCAATCAAGCTTGAGTGTCCTTAAATGAGTTGTGGTTGACATCAAGACAATGTGTCATGAATTCATATATGCCAATGCCGAGTGACTCAGTGTTTATCAAGCAATTCATGTTTCTAGATTACCGGCATGCTAATACAACAATAATCCTGTCCTATATCATAATATGAAATGATGACGAGTCAACTTATAAATCATTTGCTCTGGCAACGTTCGACTGAGCTGCCTTACATTATTTGCAAGAACCTGTCGAGAAAGTAGGTGGCTACTATCCCGAGATCCTTGTGGGAGGACCTAGAACGCTGTAGATCCTCCCACAAGGATCACTTTTTCAATAATTTATTTAGGCACCCCACGAGCTTTCTACAAGTCAACGCCAAGGAATACTTTCCACATGGGACCTATACTAAGTAGTATGGTGCGTGGTTTGACGAGAGTCCATCATATATGCTCCTAGCTAATGCATTTATAGCATGCCCCAACCAAATTTTGAACTGCTGCGTTTTTTAAAAGCTTCAAAAACGGGGTGTATCTTCCACATTTTTTTGCCAATCGTGTATCGATCCTTTGCCACTATATACATGATATATCTCAAGGTGTGCAGGTATATTAATCATGTTTGGGTCAAAATACGACTTGGGTCATGTACATTGGACACATCACACGAACGCGGTCACATGGGTAAGATATACACACTCCTTAAGTATGGGGACAATTTCGCATTTTGGGCGTAAGTCTTGGTCCATTTTAAGCTTTGAGGCTAGATCTTTGCCTTGGCGAGTACTTCAGTACTTTGATATGACTTCAAAGTCTCCTTGGGATTTTTTTTGGGATTTTTTGAACGTTTAGAATTACCGCTAGAGGTTCTAGAATACGATTTTCAGACCCTGATTATGATGGAAATATTGAATTTCGACGGTACTACACCATGTCATGCGCATATGCGGCGATTAATACGGCTAGTATGATATTAAAGGGGTTACAAAATTAGTTTTGGTGATACCCTCGAGGGTTAACAATATACGCACCAACCCGAGCTCGTGTAACAAGGCCTAGAGTTGTCGGTACCCTAGATCCTTGTGGGAGGATCTAGCATTTTAATTAAAATTATGTGAAAGCACCCACCCAAACCACGCTAAGATTAAAGGTCAAACCATCGACATTTCAAGCAAACCAATGTTATAGATAATTCAAAAGGTTCATAAATATAGCCCCAAAGCATATGCCGGGCCAAGAAATACGACATACAACGTCGCCATGCCCATTTGCGCTAGATCCTTGTGGGAGGATCTGGATTAAGGATAGTAGCCAATAGGGTATTCAGATGGCTCATTCAGTCTTTCGAGAATTTTCAATGTAGTTCAAAGATTAAATTCAATGCTGAATGACAAGAACGGTAATAATTTTTATTTGATACGAATCTAAAGCTTTATTCAGCGATGATCTCTTGCAAATAATCATATATGAACGGACATATGGGAAAGTGACAAGTTTACTTTCATTGCCTTAATTCTTGTCTAATGAGCTTCCTCTTCCAGCAGTACAACAAACACCAGATGGTGCTCGCCCGGGTGCCAGAAACTGAATGTCACCGCCCCATGGGAAGTGCCGACCTGTGCCGCGGTGCCAGCGTGCCACTTGAAGGCATAAGGCATTGAGCTCAGATTCCACAAGTCTTGCAGGCCCCGTCGCGCAGGGACGGATAAGCGTCATGTTTGTCATGGTCTGGGTGATCCTGGATGCCTCTAATATAATTTATGGTATCATGTCAATACATTTATATTCGATGTGGTGGTGTTTTTAGAGTGATATAATATAAGGCATTGCGCTCATGTTCATACACGCATCACTTGCACCAAGCATGTTGGATGATAAGCAGACTTTTGGGCCGGGATTTTATGCATCTATGCTTGGCTGTCGTGAGCGATTTTGATGGACCTGCAGTGCCCATTATCCTACGGCTAGGCCGGGCGATGCCAGCAATCCGCTCATCCTGAGACACGTTCGCATTTTGTCGTACGTCGCTTGCCCGAGTATCACTGGTTCCGCTTGCCCTACGTACACAGCACCTGCTGTGCTAAGGCGGAGTAGCATAATTATTCAGGAATAGAAAAGTGCATAATGGGGAATATAAATTATGACAATTTTTGGGGAATATATTATATGTCACATGCCATCTATCGTTTGTACTATGAACTATCACTAGGCACTGCGGAGGTACAAGCGCAAGCGTTTCAGCGTGTGCAATATTTTGCGTCTGACACACCCCCTTCTTCTAAACAATTATTTGCATGTAGCATGAAGCATAATTTTTTCCACCATTCGATTCTAAAGCGTTTGTATTCATTAGGTGAATACCTTTCGTTTGAGCTATCGATTGGCCCCATCCGCAACCGCATCAGCTTAATATTCAGTCGCGACTGCAAGCTAAGTTGGTGCGGTGTGAGATGGTTTCAACCACTTGCGGCTTTGCATAATAGGGGTTTTCGTGATAATCTTCTCACGGAACTTGGCAGTGATATTGATGTTCATAGCAATATCAGTGCACCCTCAAGAGCATATGGCAAGCCGTTGAGTATATTAAAGACGGCCGCGTGCTGGCATGATGCCTTTTGGGTTTGAAACCCAAACCCAAACATGCCAAACAGCGAAGGGCTTCCCGTGAGTTCCAGCGCACGTAACTTTGCAAAATATATTGATAAGATGTATATATTTCACATTTCTGAAGTGCAAGGTTTGCGCTAGCTTGTGCGCGAAGTTGCCATATTATTTCTTTGACCCAGATTTATGAGTTTGAATATCACGCTAAAATCTGTGTCAAAGAAATAGCTATACCATTTGGCGCACAGACTTTCTTAGACCTTGTGCTTCGAATATATCAAAGATAAATATCTTGGCAATATTTCTACGCAGTTACGTGCGCTGGAACGCACGGGAAGCCGTTTGCTGTTTAGCATGTATTGGGTTTGGAAACATTTGAACCCACGCCCAATAGATCTGCCAAAGAAATAAATTGATGGTTTTGCCAACAAGTTATCTCAGGCCTTGAGCTTCTGAGAACTGAAAGATATATGTCTTGTAAATGTTTGTGCATAGTTTCGCGCGCTATAACGCACGGGAATTACTTTTCAGTTTTGCATGTATTGGGTTTGGGTAAACTCGAACACACACCCAATAAATCTGCCAAAGAAATAAATTGACGTGGCTTCGTGCACAAGGCTTTTGAGGCCTTGGGCCTTTGGCAACTAACAGATATATATCTTAGTAATACTTTTGCAAAGTTACGTGCGCTGGAACTCACGGGAAGCCCTTTGCTGTTTGGCATGTTTGGGTTTGGGTTTGCATGTACCCAAACCCATGATGTGCAGCACGCGTTTTGCGCATAGCTAACATCAGAGGTTGTGCGTTTGAGGGTGCACCAATATTGCTGTTAGCAATACGTTTGCCAAGTATCGTGCGCTAGAACGCACGAGAACCCCTCCGCTGTTTGAGTTTTTATGTGATGTGCATGAAAGTTATACGCGGGCCTGCCTATCAGCTTAGCTCGCAGTCGCGACTGCGAACTGAGCTGATGCGGCCACGGATCGGCTCAATCAAGAGCTCAAAAAACTCCTATCTAGGAGTCTAAATGATATATCTATGTGCGTTACGAACGTTGGAAAATGGTTTCCTAATCCAATTTACTCGCAAACAGTGTGCGGATATACGTGCAGTGAAGCCTTAATTTAATATTCACGGCCGTGAATTCCAGATTCGGGAGGGCGTAAACCGTACGTTTATGTGAGAACTGAAGTCGGCTTGGTTGCAAAGACCTGTCTAGTATTTTCTCTAAGTATTTTCAGACGTGTTCCCAAAGTCACAAAAAAAACCGAACGATCGGCGATCGAACGGTTTTTGGTCACTTTGGGAGTGAGATCGTGAGTTTAGGCTTGGTGACAACACGCGAGACAACACTACGTATTTTCAGACGTGTTCCCAAAGTGACAAAAAAACCGAACGATCGGCGATCGAACGGTTTTTGGTCACTTTGGGAGTGAGATCGTGAGTTTAGGCTTGGTGACAACACGCGAGACAACACTAAGTATTACAGTCTGAAAATACTTAGAGAACTAGAACACGTCTGAAAATACTTAGAGAAAATACTTACTGTCTGGTTTGTTAAATATGCAATTATTGCAACTAATAAAAGGCGGAAGGCTTTCTCTCCGGGAGTGTGACCCTGTCCAGCGAAATGAAGATCTCTAAGATTGTATACTAATCTGAGTAATATTTTGCTTCAAAATATTATCACATATTCCTACTTAGTATGTGGGTACCCGTTTCGCAAAGAATGAAAACCCATAGCGCAACTATTGTGGGTTTCAAATTCCTTAAATTCCACCCGCTTCCGCCAAATGAACGCGTCAGCCCACAACGAGATATGTGGTTGACCATTCAGTCTGTGCAATTTGTTTAGGGAAATTGACGCATACGAAATAATATTTTTGCTAACGCTTCCCTCATCCGTTGCCCAGGCTCTCTTGCAAACAAGCGCGCGAATGAGTGAAGAAACGCCTAGCGGAAACGTTGACGCGGTTGACATCCACGTTTCCGCTAGAGGTGAAATTGCACTGCCAAACGGCAAGTATGTGTTTATTATGCTTATATGATATGCGTGATATGTTCATGCTGTGCAGGATGCGTCCCTGTTGGGCGTGAGTCGAGTTGGGTGGCTCGAATCACGCCCATTACCCCCCCTCACAAGAACCGTCCAACGTCCTAGATTCCGAACGGATCTTGCTTCCAACCCTTTCTAATTTAAGTAGAATTGCCTACACACTCGGTATCGTGGTCAGGAACTCGCGTAGGATTACGTATCTGGTTCAATGAAAGCCACGTACCTGGTTCACTGAAAGCCCCGTATCTGGTTCACGACGAAAGCCACGTATCTGGTTCAATGAAAGCCCCGTATCTGGTTCAACGAAAGCCCAGTATCTGCTTCAATGAAAGCCCCGTAATCTTGATTGCGCAAAAAAAGTTGTTCCTAATACTTATTACGTAGTCAACTGTACAAGGGAGTGGAAAGCAAGGGCAACGCACCTTTCATTTTTGATGGAGAATCTTTTACCGCGTCCTCTTTCTTGAATAGAGGAGAATAAAATGCATACCATCATCAGTGTGTTCAATAGTACAACGACACCCGCCGTTGTCGCAAGAAAGGCACACCCTGCTGTACTTTTTCGGAGGCTTCCTCATGTTTGCGATAACCAAGTCAACAGGTGGGGTGGGGGGAAAATAATTCAAAGGTGATATTACACGCATGTGCTTGTGACAAATAATATATTCCCGAAAAATGGACATTATTTCTATTCCCCATTATGCACTTTTCTATTCCTCGATAGCCATTTTCCCTAAGGCGGAGGCGTGTGCACTTCTCCCTCATTTGCATGGAGGGTCACCAGCTGCCTGTTGATACTTGGGCGAGTTTTGCAACGTCTAAGGCAATCTGAGACCTGTTTGCTTACCACCGGATGTAAATTTGATCTTAAGCGTAACAGATGGACGCGTTGAGCTTGTTCACTATATTAGGATGTCCATGAATAGATTTACTATCAACATACCACGTGAACATATCGTATATACTCGATTATATATATGCACGCACCAGCAACCGTTTGATTGCGTTGTAGTGACAGAGAGGCTCGGGAATCTCGGACAGGATGATGAATCACTGCAGACGTGGTATGCAGATTATGTTGTTAAGTACCTTCACACAAGCTACTCCCTGCAATCAAGTACGGATGCCGAAGCAAATTCAGTTATCAAAAAATATCCGCAGGCGCCAACCCAATGCCAGCAACCCGTTCATCCTGCAGAAAAACGTGCTAAGTTTGTGTACAAGACCCTGAGTATCACTGGTACCGCCTGCCCTACCCAGCACCTACTTTGCTGAGTGGCTACTGCCCGACAATCCTTGTGGGAGGACCGAAACGGCGTTGGGTCCTCCCACAAGGACCGGTGTTGCGGGATTTTTTTAGCCGTCCTCTTGACGGTCTTAGTGCCTACCCTTCGGTTTTTAGTACACTTAGGACCTAAACTGAGTGTCCATATGCGCCATCAACCGTATATCGTCATAAAATGACTATATCCAATGCATGTGTAGCATGTACCCTATCATTTTTGAGTTGCAACTTTTGGAGGACGTTCAAAAACATGCCATGCCATTCAAATATTTTAATTCAATAGAATTCCAGGTCAAACAAGCCGCCCAAGTACAAAAATTTATCCTAACATCATACCCAATCATACTTGCAAGATCATACATGTTGGCGACCTCGTATTGGGTGTATATACGCACTCAAATCGACCTTACACCTGTAAAAAACATTTTTGATCCAAGATTTTCAATTTTTTTTTCGTTACTACGGATACTATGAATGCCAAATAGTGTTCGGATATGATAGATGTATGATGTGCCACGTCGCATACTTCATGTAAACATGTTTATCGATTTTTAGAATGCTCAAGCATGTCAATGTGTGCAGTAGTCTACTCGGAACATTGCTTTGGAATTCGGCGAGAGCAGATTTTTGGATGGCCGATTTTGATGAAATCTAATTTTTTCGTGGGTGCATGACATTGTGAGGGATATATACCGCAGTATTGTGGATTCCGAAGATGTTGTACATTGTAGAGGGCACGAATAGGTCATGTTGAAGTATTTTTTAAGCGCAGTGGGCACTAGGAAGGCCACTTAGTGAGTGTAGGTGGGTTGGGAACTTACGGTCCTTGTGGGAGGACCGGCCTTTTTATTTAATTTCGAGCGGTTTCACCCCCACTTTTCAATAACGTAAACCACATCGCTACACCGAGTATCACACCCAACACACGTTTTTAGATAATTATTGGACACCTAAATATGACCCCAAAGCACTCATATACCAACTATATCGAAAAAACGCGGCATATATCCCAAATTCACTTCGGTCCTTGTGGGAGGACCGGACCTTCGGGTAGTAGCCATGAGGCGGATGCGTGTGCACTTTTCCCTCATTTGCATGGAGGGTCACCAGCTGCCTGTTGATACTTGGGGCGAGTTTATGCAAGGTCTAAGGCAATCTGAGACCTGTTTGCTTACCACCGGATGTAAATTGGATCTTAAGCGTAACAAATGGACAAGTTGAGCTTGTTCACTATATTAGGATGTCCATGAATAGATTTACTATCAACATACCACGTGAACATATCGTATATACACACGCACCAGCAACCGTTCGCTTGCTTTGTAGTGACAGAGAGGCTCGGGAATCTCGGACAGGATGATGAATCACTGCAGACGTGGTATATGTTATAAAATGACCTTCATCCAAGCTACTCCCTGCAATCAAGTGCGGATGCGGAGGAAAGGAAAGCCAAAGGAAAAAAATCACCAACCCCTACTACTGATAATGGAGGCACTCGCAAGGTGTGCAAGAACGCGAGAATCGACTAAGTTGAGCACTCAACTGGACGCTGTACTAGGCGCACGTCTAATATTGATTAGTTTTTTATTTGTTTATTTAAGCCTTTACACTGTCAACTCGGACACAGTCCTGAGGGTGCAAGTGTCTCCACAACTAGGTGGCGTGCTAGAGTCTAATATGTGATCAATTTGCTTTCTCGTTTTTGTTATTTCTATACTGCTGTTATTATTCGATTAGTCTTATACTGAATTGCATCGACACTTCGGCCTTACACCCAACTTACTGTCCCAAATGATTCTTGTAAGGAAACATATTGTACACAATATGTATTTATTTTATGGTACATATGGCAAAGTGTAAATTAAATTGCTCAAATTTTCAAAATGTTATCAACTGATCACGAAATCACGAATTTTTAATTTTAGAAATCGGCATTACCCGTCTACACTTGCTCATATTTTTGGGGGAAATTTCTTACCGCAAATATCCACGATTTAATATACATAAAGTGTTCCTATTTTTTCTGTCGGCAACTATTTCAATTTTATTTGACATACAAAATTCTTATTCCCTCCGCTCTTTCTTTACACTCACCCAGCAAACCAAGATCCCGAAAATCTGCTACAAATTTGCTACCGACGACTGAACTACTACTGACTAGTCATCATTTCCTTGATTGTGAAGATACTACAACGTACATTTCAAGCAAGTTTCTCAAGTCCACGCCAGAAACGAAGATCACACCGGGTAAACGATCGGGGTCTACTGCGGACATCTATCCGTGCCTGTGCATACGAGTTGACTTGTTAGTCGAGAAGAAACCCAAACAAGATAACGTGAATCAACGTGTTCGTTTAATGAGTGCCTCGCAGAAGATCATGAAATAAATACGCACTTACCAGTAAATATTTAGAAGCTGCACAAGAAACTGTCCCACTCGTTCGATCCTGCAACGAGTCACAAAACATTCAGCGGTAGCATGGTCTACGACGACCGGGGCGATCCCACCATGGTCAAGCCCCAGACACGCTGCTACCTCCAAGGCAGAACCGGAGATCGACTAGGCAAAAATGAAGCTTCTGCGGGTAGAGGAGTCCGTAACTCCCGACGCTGAAATCAACTTTATAAGAAAACGACTTTGTAGGTGCAGTAGTCCCGATAAAACAATAGGAGGAGCCGCACGAAAAACTGTTCCACTCAATCCGATCTTACAACGATTCATTCAGATCTAGCAACGTAAGCAATAGCATGGTCTGCGTGACCGGGTTGATCCAGCCAAGGTCAAGCCTCAAACACGCTGCCACCTCCAAATCGGTAAATCCCGATGCTGAGATAAATTCTTAAGGTACGGACGTCCGAAAAGAAAAGAAAAAAATCATGCTGCGCACCAGCGTGAAAGAAGCACTAGGCTGATTTGTAATTTGGGTACCGTACGCACCCAAAATACAAAACGCATCTTTGAAACCCGAAAGTTTCAGAGATGCTTGCCAATTGCCCGCCCCGTCTGTGCGTTCAGCATCTATGCGAGTTTATAGAAGCACATGAAAATTATTTCCGAACGAAAATATTTGGCATGTGCTCCTAAACTATATGTGACTGCTGCTAGCCTAAACCCTTTGTCTTTCCTTTTCCCTTGCCTTTCCTTTTCCCTTGCGCTTGCCTTTCTAAGCGTTCGCTACCATTTTTCATCCGACCGATCTGACCGAGCGACATCGATAGCGAGCGAGTCAACGACAGATGAGATCGCGACAGCCGCAGCCGAGCGACAGGGACAGCGATACGAGCGGGGGGCGGGCGAGACGCAGATGCCAGATCAGCAGACGATGCGTTCGGTTCCTCTTCCTCGAGGAGTGCGCCACGTTCGAGTTGTACAGAAACGAAACGAAACAAGAGATGACATGACCAAAACCGACCGCTCCAGTATGGCATGTGCCCAGCGGGGGATGGATAGGCGCTCCCTAAGTCTACAGTGGGTGGGAGAAATTTTATTATAATCAAGATTGGGTGTGGTCGTTTCATTTTACTCCGGATTAGGTGTAGACGTTTCATTTTTATCCAGATTGGGTGCAGTCATGTCATTTCAAATCAAGATTGGGTGTAGTCATTTAATGTAATCCACATTTGGTGTAGTCATGTCATTTTGGCTTAGATTGGTGTAGACACAGGTATATGGGGTATGGGTCGTGTGTTGATGTTGTTGTTCGTTGCTAAAAACATTAGTTCGCAAATTCAACCGGTAGATATCAACATCTGACCACAATGAACATATCTAGCGGTTGGATTTGCGAAACAATGTTTCATGCAATAAACAGCGAAAAGCTGTTCGTAATTGATGTTTATTTGGTAGCTTGATGCTAAAAAACCATTATTTCGCAAATCCAACCGCTAAATATGTTCATTGTGGTCAAATGTTGATATCTACCGGTTGAATTTACATAATGATGTTCACATGCATTATCATGAATGTAAAATGTAATGTGATATGGAATGCAATGCCTTCAAGGCATCAAGGTATGTTAAAATTAAATGACTCCACCCAATGTGGATTAAAATGAAAGGTCTACATCACCCAATCTGTATTAAAATGTCACGACTACCGGTACACCCAATCTGGATTTAAATGGCATGACTACAGCCAATCTGGATTATAATGAAATGTCTACACCCACTGTAGACTTATCCCTACATATGCCAACACACACACTGAACGGCATGCGATCGGCCAACAAAAGAGATCGGTCAACAATGAGATCGGACAACACACACACACACACA